>JAGVVM010014198.1:0-13004 GCA_019149425.1 Psidium friedrichsthalianum
TTGAGTTGCTAATACGCAAATGGAGGAGAAGACACTTAGCAATGGATAAAAACGTTGAAGAATTTTTGCAGGCTAACAATAATTTCTTGCCCATAAGGTACTCTTACTCAGACATCAAGAAAATCACGGGCGGTCTCAAGGACAAACTAGGCGAGGGAGGGTACGGTTTCGTGTTCAAAGGAAGACTCCGGAGCGGCTGCAAAATGGCGGTGAAGATTTTGAAGAAGGGGAAAGCGAATGGGCAGGACTTCATCAGTGAAGTGGCTACCATCGGAAGAATTCACCATGTTAATGTGGTTGGACTCATTGGGTTTTGCTTCGAGGGCTCGAAACAAGCTCTTGTTTACGATTTCATGCATAATGGGTCTTTGGACAAGCACATCTTTTCACGAGGACAAGGGACTTCTCTTGATTGCAACGAAGTATACAAGATTGCTCTTGGAGTGGCTAGAGGGATTGAGTATATTCACCGAGGATGCGACATGCAAATTCTACACTTTGATATTAAGCCACACAACATTCTTCTTGATAGGGATTTAAACCCAAAAATTTCTGACTTTGGGCTTGCCAAATTGTATCCCACAAACCATAACACCGTATCTATGACCACTGCAAGAGGAACATTAGGATACATGGCTCCAGAGTTGGTCTACAGGAATCTTGGGGGCATCTCCTACAAAGCCGATGTCTACAGTTTCGGCAAATTGTTAATGGAAATGGCCAGTGGAAGGAAGAATCTAGACGCAGAGGCAGAGTATTCGAGCCAGATTTACTTCCCTTTATGGGTTCATGACCGAATCAGTGAAGGATTGGACATTCAAGTGGAACAAGCTAGCCAGGAGGATAGGACTCTTATAAAGAAAATGATAATAGTTGCTCTTTGGTGCATTCAATTGAATCCGAGTGATCGTCCTTCGATGTATAAGGTCCTAGAAATGCTGGAAGGAGAAGTAGATGACCTCCGAATGCCTCCAAAGCCCCTCTTTTATCCAGCAGAAATGTCAACAAGGGATGATGGAACTTGGACTGACAATGGCCAAGTGACTAGATCCATTGCAACAACTAGTGCAACAACTTATGAAGATTCTCATCTTTTGCATTCTAGTACCAGCATTACACAAGCATAAACACATATTGATGATGTTTTATGTGTACCTCCCCCTTTCATTACCATGGATTGTGTATGTTTATGATTATGTTTACCATTATCATATTAAAGATATCATTAATCATACTTTCCACTTTTGGAGCGAGTTCGGGTTCCGTAGCCTTTGCTTGAAAACTAATTAGCATGCAACCCGCGATTCACGTAGCATCACGGCACTCCAATCGTTATACACGCATGGCTTCGTTGCGCACCAATTGTCGCTTCGATTAATGTCAAAAATTGATGGATGGAGAGATGATAAGATCTTCGAAAAGATGATGAACAACTTCAGTTCAAAGGACGGGCAATGCGAGACATTTACCTACACAATAGATGGTGGAGACTCGTTAACTTTTTATTCTGTCGAAGATTAGTTTAAAATTAAATTAAAGAGTAGTGGGAGAAGACGATTCCTCCGTTAATACCACAATAAATAGTTTAATTAAATTCTTATTTCTTTTATCGGGTTGCCAAGTTATTAAGTGGTAAATGGGCACTTGAGAATGATATAAGTTTTGCATTTCAAATTCACTATCTAAGGCTACTGCGGAAGATATATGTCATCCTTATTAAAATTAGATTCAAGTCTTCTACTCAAGTTCAAATTCATTTGTGATGCAGATGAGTATTGTCAAATTCAGTTTTTAGTATTGTGTTAACCGTTCCAAATGCTTCAGCAAAAGGACATCAAAGTGTTAAAGTTTATGCACGGTACTCATTTTAGTGCCAAAGTTTTTTTTAAAAAATGATCATTTAAGTGCCAACTCCGATTTGTTTGGCCAAAAACCTATGTGACTTGTTGAAGGATCCAATCAACAATAAAAAAAAGCTAAAAGTTAAAAATATATTACAAAATAAAAAATAAAAAGCTAAAAAATAAAAAAAATGATATATTTTTCTCCGATTTGGCAAATAAGTGAGCCGACAAAAAATTATGGCACTAAAATAAGGGATGTATATAAATTTTGACACTTTTGGCGTCTTTTTGCCCAAATGCTTTCTACTATCATTTTTAAGCAATATACCCTCTTTGAATGAACCATGAATAGGTGAGGGCACGGAAACTCCCATCTTGATAATTAATATGAGATATTACAATTTTTATTGATTTAATTTTCAAGGTTTTAAGGTTGACTTTTTCCAATCGGATCCTTAACGGGAAGCCCAATCACCATAAGATTTTCATGTAAATATTTGACCATTATAAGAAATATATCACCCCTCGTAGGGATGAGTTGTTCCACATTCCATAGAGGTTTTATTTGAGACTTACCCATCGGAATAAATTTCTTACTTTTTAAAACCTGGAATTTATCATTCATACCTTAAATCTAGAACCTACCATGTCACTGGCTATGATGCCGATTACACGTTTCACATGTATTATTAATTGAATGATTGTAGTGAATCATTACCTTTTTTTTTCTTCAAAAAATCATTATCTTTAATTACCACAATTTGCTGTTACAATTCATTAGCCACAATTCATATTCAAACACACAAATAAGTTTGAAATATTAACAAAATAAAAGCCCTAGTCAATATCGCCGAAAATAGAAGTTCAGACTAGCCATTTCAGATGACACACTCATCATCGAAGTTATGGAATACCACAAGATTACAAGAAGAGATATATCAAGAAAAATGCAAAAACTTACATTCCACGTTCCAAGTTTCAACTATCTGGAAGCTACTTGTGAAAACAAGTTCCTTAATTTTTAGAATTTAGAACCTACCTTGAAACTTGAAACTGGATGGGTTCTCCACCAGTCCAATTTCAGGTTTAATGTTCTATCCTAAAACCACGTTCCTCTTAACTCATCATATCAAAATGGGTGAGGTCAAACAAAATCCTACTTTAAAAATGGATGTGAAATTTTACAATTTCTATGAATTTAATTTTTCCATTTTTTAAAAATGACTTTCATATAACTTCATTTGCACTTTTTGTTTAGAAGTGAGGAAAGAGAATCGAATGGTGAGTCGCATCATTTGCAATTTCACTGCTTTTTACGTGGCCTGATACGATAAAACAAAAGGGTTAGGGGACCAAATCCGAAATAGTAGAAAGATCGCGTCCTTGGATGCAAACATCGCCTGTTGCTTCCTTCTAGTCGTCTCTTGCTTAAGCGAGGGAGGTCGCTTCCAGATTCTGATTCTTGTTTATCATTCTCTTTCGTGATCTTATCGAGATATCTCGTCTTTTCTGGATTCCATATCCGTTCTCTTTTCTTGTGCGATAGTTTCTCGAATCGCAGTCCCAATCGGCACTTGCGGGAGAGGCGGAGACGAAGGCGATGAGCGGTGGAGGCAAATCGGAGGCGACGCGGTGCGGCCCGTGCGTGGTGGGGACGCCGGCGGAGCCGCGGGCGCATCCCGCCAACCAGCACGCCGCCACGTGGTTCGCCGGCGAGGCTCGCCCCGCGAGCTCTCACTCCAGCTACTTGAATGCCACCCCGAGCGGCTCGGCCTCCGGCTTCGTCAACCTCAACCAAAGTGGCGGCGAGAACCCGTACGTCCACGTCTCTCCGGCGAGTGGTTCCGCGCCGTCCGGCAGGAGTGAGTCTATCGAGGCGCATTTTTCGCGTTTGACGGTGTGCTGTGGTTGATGATTAGGCTTTTGAGGATGGTGTTGATGAGGCCGACGCTTTGCTGATGTTTGCAGGGCCGATGAACAAGATATGCGACGCGTTGAACCGGTGTGGGAAGAGGTTCGAAGATGCTACGCGAAAAGCAGAGTCGCTCGCGGACAATGTCTGGCATCACCGTGAGTTTTCTATACATTTTTTTTTCTCGGTAAACATGTCAATATAATCAGATAGAAACGTTTTAGAATTATTCGTGGAGACGCATCTGATTGAAGATTGCTTGCTTGCATACATTTCTTCTCTGTTTCTGCAATCTATGTGAATTCTAACGAAGTAAGTATTCAGTCCAAACAGTTTGGCTCTTTGTTCTTAATTGATGTCGTTTGTTCAGCAAGCTAACGAAGATACATGCTTTTATATTCTGTGCATATAATTTGCCAATCAGCAATTGAGTGGATCAAGTCCCATGATTACTTATCTAGAAGAGACTCAACTCTAATTTTGTGGTGCTATCTTCAGTGCTTTTTCTTTCGGCAATCTATGTCAATTTGATCTATAACAAATTGCTGAATCTGTGACATAGTACTTTCATGGAGCACATGGCTTGTTTTCCATCATATTCTAAGGCTATAAGGACCCCTTCGGTTCTTTGCGTGACTGAACATTGGACTAGATAGTTTATCATCTCTTACCCTACATCTTTTCTGTGTGAAGAAGAAAAATTAGCTTTTGTCCTGTAAGAGCAAGCACTGCAGCATTTGGATAAGCTTGGCTCTGGCTTGTTGTCCGATTTTAGTTTATTTGTGAGAGACAAAGCCTGTAGTCTCTTTGATTCTTGTCTCCTCACGGTCTGTAATCAAATTGAAGTGTGATGTCGAGAACTCTCTACTCTTGCCTGACCTGGACTAATTGGTAATCGTGCTATGTTTGTGTTGAAACAGTTAGAACTAGCCCCAGCATCACAGACGCAGCAATGGCTCGACTTGCTCAGGGGACAAGAGTGCTCACTGAGGGGGGACATGAAAAGGTATTTCACCATACGTTTGAGATTCTGCCCTGAGAGAAGCTCCTGAAGGCTTATGCTTGCTATCTTTCCACTTCCACTGGGCCTATCATTGGGACACTATATTTGTCAAACAAGAGACTGGCCTTCTGTAGCGATAACCCTCTTTGCCAATACTCTCCCTTAGGGCAGCAACAATGGATGTATTACAAGGTAACCTGTTCCAATCTTCCTGTAATTGCATTTAATCTGGATTGCCATTTCAAATTGTTAAAGTGCTGCGACTTCGTCAGATTCATGGTCAGTTTTTGATGCATTACAAAATTCATAGTGTGAGTTATTGTTGTCGTTTCCCCACTTGGGAGAACCTTCACTAGAAAGATTCTTCATTCCACTCATTGGCCGTATTACTTCATTGAGCCTTGGATTATTTTTTCATCATTCTTTTCTTATCTAAGCATGAAGCTTCTGAATGTAGTGAAATGCACCCTGGGAAAAGTTTGTCAAGCTTTGATGAGCTTGACTCTCCAACCATCAGCTTTTAAAGTGCTTCGTCCTGATTGACTATTTAGGTGGTTCTGCTACTGGATCGGTTGAGTACTGTCAGTCCTTCTTCAAACAGGTTGAATCCTTCCGAAAAGTACATCCAGGTCATTACCTGGGATGGTTATGAATTCTGGTTCGTGGGTTTTATATCATACGATAAGGCTCTCAAGAACATAAATGAGGCTTTACAGCACTATAGTGACAATAACATGGGTGGAAGGATACAAGTACAATAACTAGCTAGATTTGGGAGGAGATATCCAACTGTACTTGAATAATTTGGATGTGTGTCTTGACTGCTATGGATACTCAATGCCTGATGTTCTACTTCGTACTGTAAAATAACATTCGGTAAAGATTTTGTCGTCCCAAAAAGGATCACTAAAGCTTTCTTGAATATTGCTCTTGTTAGACACAGCCTGAATGACCGTGGCCAGTCATTTCAGATACCCATCATTGCCAATGGGCGGAGACCTGGGGTGAGTGACCAATGCATGCATTGGAAGCTTCTTGTTTTAGCGTTATTTTCGCATTGATTTGTAGATAGTCACATGTTGGATCACTGGCTGTTGTACTTGTATGCAATCTTTCTTGGCTTATGGAAATGGAACTTCGACAGTAACATTTCCTTTTAACACAGTTACAGCAGGTAATTATATTCTTTGAAGCAGCTATCGGAGCTTGTTTCTTCTTTTTCCTTCTGATAATTGGGTTGTTCAGGTATGGAAGCTGGCTTCTGACAACGCTGTAGCTGATAACGACAGTTATAATCTGAATCTCGTTTTGCTAGAAATGGTTAACCGGACATGATCTAATCGTTGAAAGGGAAGCATTGTATTGCAGCAAACTTCCATTTACTTGGGCGATGACTGCGGCCCATGACTAGTCATTTCTTCTTGCTATGCTAATTGCAAGATTGAGGAAACGACATGACCCTTGATTACAAAGTCGCACAGCCACAGGACGCTATTTTTAGTGCAGGAGATGAGAATCCACAGGCATATTCCAATCATTAATGTGTACTTAGTTTAGTGCTTTTCATGTGGTAATCAGCAACCAAAATGTCAAAAAAATTTCGAGGGATAATTATCCAAAAAATCTTAAATCTTTGGCAGGGTTGTCGGTTGAGTCTTACACTTTTCAATTTTGACAATTTAGTTCAAATCATATTAACAACTTGTTAGTTTTAGTCATAAATTTTTCGACGATTTGCTAATTTAGGCTTGTAAATACGGAAAGAGAATAGAAAAAATTGAAGGAGAATGCTAAATGCTAATCTATTCAATGGCTGTGTAAAATATGATATCACACGCTAATAGTTTAGCCAAAAAGGCTTACAAAAAACAACTTAAAAAAGAAGATGTCGTGTGCTTTATGGTGATCATTTTATATAAGAAACCCTCTCTCTCTCTCTCTCTCTCTCTCTCTCTCTCTCTCTCTCTCTCTCTCTCTCTCTCTCTCTCTCTCTCTCTCTCTCTCGATCTCGATGTTGTCTTCTTTTTTCTTTTCTTTTTTTGGTGTGTTCTGATGATCTGAGCTCCGTCCAATGTAGACTTGTAAACTATGTGCTTGTTAAGTGTCGAGCCAGCTCATATGGTTCGTCACTGAGACAAGGATTGATGTTCACGTTTCTTACATATTTTATTCTTGACAGGATTAGGGCCTGCATGGTAACCATTCTGTTCCAAAAAACTGATTTTGATTAAAATGACTTTTCCTGATTCTATTCCTGAATGAGTTTTAAAGAACCGGAAACGCGTTTGATAACTGCACAAAATTTCTGTTTTGAAAAACTGTTGCTCTTCTTAATTTTTTTCATTTAAGTCAAATAATTATGTAATTACTTTGTAAAATTTTATTCTAAATTGAAGACTAATTTCCAATGCACACTAAAAAAATTTAAAATACATTTATTTTTTTTAGCGTGTCATAATAATGAAACACAAATTTTAATACATGACATTTGAAGTTCGATTAAAGCAAGGGACATGTTCCCATATTAAGGATTCATTTTTTTCTTTAAATGTTGCGTTGTCCAAATACATACAAACATAGCAGTCGAACAATTAAATTATCATTGAAAAAAAAAACCAAATTATCTTCCTTGATACGAAATACAAGTCCTTCACTATCATTTTGCAACTTCTATCCTAAATCCAAGTGGGTGTTTGGCTCCAGCTCCATGTGCAGATGGTCACATTTGTGACGCACGACTACGAGTATATATGTTACTATCCACACATTGGATGCCTTCATTTTCTGCAATATTTTTTGTAGAAGAGTGAATCTAGGAAATCTAGGAATTTAGGTCCAAAATTATGAAAATGGGGTCAAACTAGTCTCATCTAAGCTTCTTTTATTTTTAGGAATTTCCTAAAATTTTTGTGATTTTTTAAAAAAATTTCAATTTTTTTCGAAATTTTTTATTTTTATTTTTATTAGGTTGAGAGAAAAGTGACGAGAGAACTAAAAGGAAAAAGTGAGAGATGTGAGATTTCATTCTGTTTTGTGATTCTCAAAAGTGATTATAATTTCAGAACCAACTTTTTTTTGGTTCTGGATTTTGCTCTAAAAGTGATTCTGATTCTCCAAAACTGATTCTTGGAACAGAATCAGAATCAGAATTATTTGCGTTACCAAACATGATTCTCATTCTTTACTATTCCAGGGAACAGAATCAGAGAATCAGAATGGTTACCATGCAGGCCCTTAGGAACCAAAGGTCACGCTATCGATGCACTCGAACCGCATAAAAGAATATTAGTTTCTGCGGCATGTCCGTTTTCCATATAATGGCGTGCCTTATTATAAAATGTTTTCCCCATTAGCACAGCAGAATCGTGTTCTCAAGATACACCAACCTTCTTAAATGTTCTTTCACATGCCAAAGAATTGATTTACTTCGGAGAACATGTTAATCCATGATAACTCATCATATCATATCCCATGCTTTCGCTATGTATTTCTCTACTTCTTTCCACATTCAGTCCGCTATCGTCAGCCCCATTAGCCGTCCTTAAAGAGAAATACAACGATTATTTTCTTGTTCTACCTTTTCATGCACTAACACTACTACCCTCACGTCTCTATGTCGTAAGGTCTAGCAGTAAATAGAACAATAGTCTTATATTAATTTCTTTTCGAGCAGGGCGATAGGGATTTTATTTAACTTAGATAAATCATGTTTCCGGTGTTTGGTCGTATAATCTCACTAAAGAAGGAGGATAATGTGTTAATCCGCGACAATCCACATGATGCTTTCGCTCTCTAGTTCGTCGTTTCCTTCTCGCACGCATCAGGGCCAATCCTCTTTCCAAAGCATTTTAATTAAAGACCTGGTGACGCAAAAGGCGCACTAATCGGAGCCCCATCTCTTCAAAATATTCTTGAGTGTGAACATTGATTGGATATGGCGCTTGTGATCTCTTCAAAATATTCTTGAGTGTAGGACAGATGTCTACACCAATTATGGCTAAGGACTCTCATCGGACAGCATCAAATGCAAAAATCCATCTCTGGGATAATTGCTTTTGACCCCCCATTAATGTAACCAATCTCCTTGACTCATTTATAAACCCACCCAATTCATGTGTCACAGCCGGGGCTCCCGTCCATTAAGGATGTGCAACCGGGTCGATCCCATCTGGGAATTAGAATCGGATGGCCATAGAAATCGGTCGATTCCTTTCTTGCTCGTTTAAGCTTTGCAACCCTCGCTCGTTCTGGCTCGTTTTTATCGGCTGGTCCTCATTTATCTTTTACTTTGCCGTAAAAAATGAAACAAGAGAAAAATGAACAAAAGAAAAGTAGCTAGGTTCTAGGGTAAAATCTTGAAACTTGATCGGAAAAAAAAAATGATACGCTTCAAGGTCCAAAAATTAAGAACCGATTATAACAGAATTCACCCATCTGAAAATCGATCACCTCTTCTGTCCACAAAGCAAGAAGGCCCCGCCTTTAAAGTCACTTTTTATTTTTTTTTCCTCTAGCGGGTCGAAATTCTAAAGTCACTTTGATTATTGCTTTTATCGAAAGCTCATTCATGTGCAAGCAAAACGTGAGGCGCTCTTTAATGGCTAATGGATTGATTTTCTTTTTCCCTTTTTCTTTGGGGGTGAGTCGGGAATCATTTGAATTGAAGAGGGGAAAAAAAAAACAAAAACAAAAAAATGGTCAGAAAACCACGTTTCTGGCGTGGCAATTTGGTAAAAACGAGAGTGGGGCCCAAGTTATCCGTTTTCCGAGAGAGTTGGGTGCGGCTTGTGATTGGCTGTTGGGTCCGCCAGGCTTTTGCTCCCCCCATCCCCGCTTCTTCTTTAAAAAAAAATTTTTTAAAAGAAGAAAAGACGAATATTCTTAGAAAAGAAAAAAACAAGGGGGTACGCCAGTTGTGAAAGGCAAAGTATAGAGCTTGACCCATATCTCTTTCTTTTGCTATGTATTGGTGAAGTAAAAATCCAAGAAAGATTTCAACCTAACCCATTTTTCACGAGGATTTGTTACCGTATATGATAGGCTTCATCCCCTAAATGAAGCACGGATTATAATGGCGATGATGATCTGGATAATTCCTCATATAAATTTTTATCTTTCGAGGTATCAAGATTCGATGTATCTTTATTTTCCTGAAAGAGCTCAAGGATCTCCATGAGAGTCATTTTCTTTCTTTACTAATTCAAGAATCCTTTTTTTTTTTATCGATCGCCTCCTCTACGGATCTGTAAAGTGAAAAGATAGAGAAAAAGAAAGACTCGGTATCGCTCCTGAAAAAGAAGAAATACTAGAGCGTAACACAATTAATCTCTGAAGGAGTCGTGAGAAAGAAACTCACGTAATGTCTACTTGTGCAAAAAAGACCCTGCCTCCTCACATTGGGTTCGTACGAATAAAAAAATATCCTGACGCAACAATCAAATTGTTTGGCGCAAAAATTCATCTAAACGATACTCTGGCGACACTCACCAACATTATCGACCGAATTATTGGAATTCGACTAATTCCTTTTTTTTTCCATATCTCTGTTTCTTCTTTTTATTAAAAAAAAAAGGAAAATATCTCTTTTTCTTAGTCATTTCACACGCAATTCACGTTCTGATGTTAATAAAAAGAAAAAAGATAAAAGGAAAAAAATGTTGTTATGTTAGCACTTGATAGGAACACCAGCACGCGCGACTCATAAAGTGGACCCCACCCCCAAAAAAGGAAAAAAAAAACAAAAATCAAAAATCAAAAATCAAAATAAAAAAAGGGGAAACGGAGAGATAAAACCCAGAGGCTCTTGCTTCGTCGTGCAGGCACGATCACACTCCAAGCCTGTCCATGACTTAGCCGACAATTCTAATCCAATTATGGGCCAGACTGTGTGTTTTCGGGCTCAAATTAGGCTTTATTTGGCGAATTAACTATTAAACTAAAAAGCCTTTTCTTTGTTTAATTAAGCTCGAACGGGCTGAATCAAAATTAAAATAAGCCTTATTGGCTTAGCGAAAATTCGGCACTCATTTCCCTATAATGGCTGAATTCTACTGGATGAGTTCCGGTCCACCGCCCGTCAATTTTGCTCTGATTTCCTGCCGCCGGTCCAAATGCAATGCATGATTGATGATAAAAATTAAAATGCGAATGATGAATTATTTTTGGTAGGTATTAAAATTTAACTCTTATTTTTATGCAAAGAACAAATGAAAAAGAAAAATTAAAATTTAGGCGTCCATAATTGATTTATCGCATCATATCGGCCGTGTGATCAACAACGTATTACTTGCCGTTAGTTTATGTTGCGGAGAACTTGTTTCTTGTAGCTAGCTGGAATATGTTCGTATGATCATCGGAGAGGAATGTGGTTTTTATAGTGCATTCATAAGTTGATTACCGGCGAGTAGAGCCGTCAATATGGGTCAAAGACCCATATTTGACCCATATTTTGTATAAAATAGGTCTTATATGGGTTATTAACATTTAAAGGACTCACTAAAAATGGGTCCAAAAGATTGAAGTGAAATTAAATGGGTCAAAACTGGGCCACGCATGAAACCCATTTTCGACCCATATTGGACCCATTTTCGACCCATAATTCTCACAAATTACAAATGGATCTAGAGCCTTTCCGTTTGTTTCACGGAAAATGTGATATTTTCGGAAATCATTTTTCAGGAAGTCATTTTTCAAGAAAATAATAATATTTTTCGATATTTGATTAATACTTAAAAATAAACCGGAAAACAATTTTCGTCGTTTGTTATGGAATTGATTTTCGGGGACCGACGGTAGCAGCGGCCGGCGATTGGCCGCAGCGGCGACGGGTGGTCGGCCGCGGCGGTGACGGGTGGCCGCGGAGACCGACCGCGGCAACTGGCGGCCGGCCTCGGAGACCGGCCTCGGCGACCGCCGGCCGGCCGCGGTGACCGGCCGAGGCCACCTCCGGCCGGCCGCAGAGACCGGCCGAGGCTACCGCAGGCCGGCCGGGGAGACCGGCCTCGGCAACCGGAGGTCGGCCGTGGCGACCGGCCGAGGCCACCTCCGGCTGGCCGGGGCGACCGGCCGAGGCCACCTCCGACCGGCCGAGGCCACCTCCGGCCGGCCTCGGAGACCGGCCAAGGCCACCGCCGCCCGGCCGAGGCCACCTCCGGCCGGCCGCGTAGACCGACCGAGGCGACCGGCCGAGGCCAACTCCGGCCGACCGCGGAGACCGGCCGAAGCCACCTCCGGCCGGCCGCGGCGACCGGCCGAGGCCACCGCAGGCAGGCCGGGGAGACCGGCCTCGGCGACCGGAGGCCGGCCGTGGCGACCGGCCGAGGCCACCGCAGGCAGGCCGGGGAGACCGGCCTCGGCGACCGGAGGCCGGCCGGGGCGACCGGCCCAGGCCACCTCCGGCCGGCCGCGGAGACCGGGCGAGGCCACCATCGGCCGGCCGCGGCGACCGGCCCAGGCCACCTCCGGCCGGCCGCGGAGACCGGGCGAGGCCACCGTCGGCCGGCCGCGGCGACCGGCCTCGACGGCCGCGGCGGCCGGCCGAAACGACCTGAGGCGGGCCGCGGCGGCCGGCGCTGGCGGTTGACCCACGACCATGTCCGGCAGTAGCAACCATCAGTGGCGACTCGTCGTCGCCGACTGCCGCCGCTCACCGTGGCTGTAGAAAAATGAAAGAAAAAATAAAAGCAAAATAAAATAGGTTAAATGAGTTATATAATTTTTCTTAGAATATTAGTGTGATTTGGCAATATGGGTCAAAATGGGTCAGGTCGGGTATGGGTTGGTTGCGGGTTGGGTCGGGTATGGGTCATTGAATATGGGTCAAAATGGGTTAGACGGGTCAATATGGGTCGGACCATATTCGACCCGACCCAAACCCGACCCGACCCGACCCAACCCACCCATTTGACACCTCTACCGGCGAGCACCATTAGTTGAATAAAGGTTTTATAAAGTTATGGACTGATTGATTCTCCTCTTTTTTGCCACTTTGGAATGTCTATCTTGTCATTAGTCTTCTGAGGTTGTGCAGTGGCTTTTTTTTTTTTTCTTTCATTGAGTTGTGTCAACTCTGATGTATTAGACCGGTGTATCTTCTTTATGAGTTGTATATACATCTAGAAATGATCCTTTAGTTTCTTTCAACTGTCCTTTTCCCCTAAGCAGCCCCAATTTCTCTCTTAAATAAATAAGAGCAATCTAAAGGGTTGAGCGGATTTTTTGATTGATGAAGTCATGCAAATTGATA
>JAGVVM010014201.1:0-12387 GCA_019149425.1 Psidium friedrichsthalianum
CCATGAAGCATATCTCGTATTTTATCGTATCATATAATTGCATGTCCATTTATTGCCATGTCTTTTGCAGTTAGTCTAATTAGGTGCATAATTATCTGCATGTGCTTATTATCTTGCATTGCATCTTCATTGATTCACTTTCGTTGCATTCATTCATTCATACACCTCATCTAAAAAAAAAAAGTAAAAATAAAAAAGGTCTCACTTGAACATTAAAGTAAACAAACCTGGGTTGCCGACTTAGGATATTCCATGAAATTCAAGTACCGAAGGGCATTAGTTTTAATTAACTAGTGTAATCAGTCCCCGAATCCCTTAATCTCTGGTTCGTAGAAGTAAGGTATTTCTCCCGATATCTTACTTAGGTTTCTAATCAACCTACCAAGAATGATTAGTGGCGACTCCAAACTATCTGACCATCAATATAAAATCAAAGTTGCGAATTGGTAGGGCTTGGAGAGTCCGTATTAGGTTAGTCATTTGATAAACCTAATAATCCATTAGCCTGAGGAAAATCTTTTTTTTAGGTCGCGACAACCTTCATCTCCCTTTCTCCATCAGCTCTTCTTTATCTTCCCGTCCTCTATCAGCTCTCTCCATCTTCGTTTCTCTCTCAACTCTTTTTCATCTTCCCTTCTTTATCAACTCTTCCTCCATCATCCTTTCTCCATTTTCCTTTCTCCATATTCTTTTTTAATTTCTCCACTAACTTACTTTTTAGCTATTTGCAAAATAGTCCCTCAAATGTTAAATATTTGCATTGTAATCTTGGAAGTCTTAAGTATTTACAATTCAATCCTGAGAATATTTCTTTAAATCTAAGCCTTCATAAAATTTTCAACACATTTTCTATATGCTTAGTCCATTTGCCCGTCAATTTAAGTCATATCCTCCGCCACAACCAGAATGAGATGCTGAATAAATTAAAAAATAATTTATTATTTTTGGGCAAGAACTAATTTTTTTTTTATGAAATGATTAAAAATTTTAGTCAAAATTTAGGTGCCAAATGGGCCTGTAGGGCTAATTGGCAACGCATTTTCTCTCATAGGGGACACGACAAGGTTTTTTTTTGGCGGCTTGGCAAGGGCTTATCTGCCCCTGGTGGTCCCTCGACCGCATCTTGTCAGCTTTCCCTGCTCTCATTAACGTATGAAAAAAGATTCATCGTATTTCTTCGACTGATACACATCGGTTCAAATAAGAGAGACAGAGAAGAGAGAGATGGTGAGTTCACCTGGATCGAGACCTTTCTGAAGAGTGCTCGAGCTTTGTGGAAAGGAAGGAAAGAGAAGAGCGAAGGAGATCAAAGAGAGCACAAGCAAGAAGACAGGCATTCCTCATTTTTTTTTTTTTTACGGGATGATACACTAAATCAAATCACAATGTTGTCCTTCAACGGAAGGAAAACACTATAGTAGCACCTTTGGGGAAAGCAAAATGTTCCAATCCGTGGTCTCTGGCGCCACATAGATGTGTAGTCATGAGGACTCAATATTTTTCTTGTAATCCCGGTGTACTAAGACCAGCTTTATATAGCTACAACCTCAAGTGGGACCTTACACAGTAATGATCTTGCGATGGAATTATGATGCAAATAATAGACATTTTACTATAAGTAACCGTGCCATTAATGTGTCCAAAAAGTCATAAACCTACTGTACGACAGCCAATTAGTTCTAAAACCTTTCTTGTATGAATTTTAATCTGAATCTTTTGAGATTGCCATTCAGTCTACACTGATTCAGTCATATTCTTTGACGTTTATTGATTTAATACCGAATATATTGACGATACATGATGTAGTCCTTGCCAATTATATAAATAATAGATTTAGGATAAGTTTAGAAAAATTTCAAAAGATTTAGGATTAAATTAGTTGTCTTATAATAGGTTTAGAAATTTTAATAATTATCTCCACATATAGAGGTGTGGAGACCTCGTTAACAGCTTGATCCCAAGTCGTCATGAGTCAATAGAGGGGAAAAAAGTTGGAGTCCGATAAAGTGTAGGGCCATACATGTTCGCGATTGATTGAAATCAATCTACAATGCCAAATTCAGTTGACTGCAAGTCATTGCGATGTAATGTGTTGGTGTTGCATGACGCAAGAGTCCAACACCAATTGACCCGAAGTGTGCCTCATCGGAGATCGGTCTAGTCTTAAAGCAATCCGAATAGACTTGCGTGGAATACTCTCATTTGGAGTTGATTTATTTATTTATTTGTTCTTCTTTCACCGTATTGAACTTTTCCACTCAATCAATGTAGCCCATGTTAAAACATGGTAGAAAGGAAAGTGGTCCATTCATCATTCATTGGCATGTAGCTCTCTACCCTTCGACTGTCCTATGAGCGCTTCAACATACCCGACAAGTAGAGAACCATAGCCGGATGGCGGATGCAGCCGAGTTGATGGCGGCGGTCAGGTTAACCCCGGCTGAAAAATCATCTTCTTAACAGGCTAATTTCATTCAAAGAGATGGCTGAGCTTCCTATCGGTTTGTCACAGTGGCATTACGGGCCCACCCCGTAACAACCCCGAGATTCGTCATGGGATGTTACCTAACTTGAAAGGTAGCCGCCCACTTCAATAACATGCTACCGGCATTGCTCCCACAAACCATAGATGCATGAAACTCTTATGTATTAACAAAAGAGAAAAAAAAAAAACTTGTTTGCTACATTAACAATTGAAATGCAAATTTGGAGCGCCAAAGCTTAACATCAGACAAGCAGTGAGATGGTAATTTAGAGAGTTCACTTGAATAACTAGTCAAACATAAGCTATCTATACTTCCTTGAGTGGGATAATTTCTTCTCAATCGAGACCCATACAGACATTATGCCGCCGACCGACACATTTTACCAATTCACCAATGAAACAAGATGAAAATCAGCGTGGTCGTGCCTTTAAGCATGAAATTACATCCGTTCTACTTTAATGCTTTGTCGCCGGAGGAAGACCGAGTCCACACATGATGCTTCCTTCCTCTATAATAGCTCGCAAGAAAATACCCCTAGTGAACGGAAAGTCACTTAAAAGGGGCACTCACCACCAAAAGTGCCATCCAATTTGACACTTTTTGACTGCTATGTTGTACTGCAATGGTGTTAACGTCGACCTTTTTACCTTATCGATTTGCTCAAGGGCAGGTCATCCAGAATTGCACGAGGACATTTAACAAGGTAAATACATCATGGATTCAAGTTCATATGAGATGGTGCCGTGCTAGGAAAGTATTTTGCCACTCCCTAATCTAAGCAACATCACTTCCACGACCCCTGTTACTCCCCCTGGCTCGCGTTATTCTCCACTTCATCATCATCTCTTTGCTTTTCCATCATTTTAACAATAGAAAATATTTCTTTTCAATTCTGAGTTATTAAGAAAATTTGCAAAGGAGCCCTGTAATGAAAGAATTAATGTTTGACGACTCTTGATACAATTTGCTTCCCATTAGGTGGCTATAAAGGTTTTTCCCCCCTGTTAAGCATGAATCTGCCCTAAATCAATTGACAAAATAATGTTGCCAGTTAAGTTGCAATGATAGTTTAGGTCAGTTTGTTGGCGAGTACATATGGTTGCGAACAACATCAACATATACACTCAGCAGTGAAAAAAGACGTCGCCCTTTGCAGACAATGCCTCTTGATTTGATTATACTAATGTACAGAAGTTCATATCTTGATAATGGCTTTCTATCAAAAAAGGTCTCAACGCCACTTCTCTCCTTAGATACACATAACGTGGATGAAACATGAATGTCGGGAATAAACGTAATTGATCCCCAAAATAAAATATGCGATGTTAAGGATAATGATCTTTTCTGTTTCTCAAAGAAGCGGAGAATAATACTTCTTTCAAGCACGCTGCTGGCTATTTTGGAATTTTGAATTATTAGATTGATTCGTGATTGATAATCAAATACTCCGACAAATTTATGGAGACGACAATGATTGCAGCAAAGCCACTTTATTGCCGCTTACATCTACATAATTCATTACAAACTTGAAAGGAAGATGGAAACCTGAGACGAGGCTGTCCCCATTCCTTGTTTGCTGCTCAAAAGACCCACAGTACCTTAAGCCAAACGGTTCTCCCATTGCTTTATGGTTTTATAGCTTAAAATGCATCTTACCGTAACATTCTTTATTCGTTAAGAAATCGACTTCACTGCTTCTTCATTCGTTAACAAGACGGTGTTCGAGAAAAAACGCCTCGTATTGTGATGCAATTCGGTTGTCGTGAGCAGGCTTATTTAGCTCCTGGTCTCATGGCCCTTTATGGTGAGATGGCGAAGAGCATGGTGTCGCGGGACACGGTGGAGGTTTTGGCTGGTAGCATGGTTGAGTTCCGATGCAATCCGTCGGCGATTGGTGTCTCGGTCCTGCTCACGTTAACATATAGAAGAAGGTTCATCGTATTTCTTCGACCGATACACATGGGTTCGAAACAACAGATAGAGAGAAAGAGAGAGAGAGAGATGGTGAGTCACCTGGAAGGACTTCACTTTTCTGAAGGAGTGCTCGAGCCTCGGTGGAAGGAAGGAAGAGAATTAAGAGCGAAGGAGATCAAAAGAGCAGAAGCAAGAATACAGGCCTTCCTCATTTTTTTTTTTTTAATTTTGGAGAGGTATTAGGTAGTTTTGGCTTGGCAGATTTTTGCTTTCCCCAGAGGTGGCTACTTATAGTGTTTTTCCTCCCGTTGAAGTGACAAATTATGAATTTGATTTAGTTTATCATCCCGTAAAAAAAAAAAATGGTCCTTTGACAAAAAATCCCGGTTGATTTAGTTTAGGTGACGGTGTTACTAAGACCAGCTATATGATAGCTCTAACCTCAAGTTGGAACATATAACAAAGTAATGATCTTGTGATGGAATTATGATCGATGCAAATAATGGACATTTACTATAAGTAACCGTGCCATTAGTGCTGTCCAAAAAGTGATAAACCTACTGTACAGTGATCAATCGATCATAAACATTTTAATTATGTGAATTTAGTCTTAAATCTTATGACGATTTGCCAATTTAGTCCTAAAATCTTTAAATTGTGCCAATTTAGTCCTAATTCTTTTGATATTTTGCCAAATTAATCCTAAACCTATTGACAATTCGTCAATGTAGTCATTTCGGCCAATTATCCAAATAATATGTTAGGATAAAATTAGGAAAAATTCGAAAGGTTTATGACTAAATTGATAAAATCGTCAAAAGATTTAGGATTGAATTGATTGCCGTATGATAGGCTTAGGATTTTTTGGATAGTTATCCTTATATTTAGGAGGTGTGGACACCTCATTAACAGGTTGACCACAAGTCGTCGCGGTCATGAGTCAATAGAGGGGAAAAAAAAAGTTTTAAGTCCAATACGGTGCAGGCCATACGTGTCACGATCGGATTGATACATCATCTACAAATGCCAAATTCAGTTGACTCCAAAGTCATTGCGATGCAATGTGTTTGTGTCGTGTGACGCAAGAGTCCAAATCAGGTGACCAAAATTGTCTCTCATCGAGATCATTCGTTGTCTTAAAAGCAAATCCGAATAGACTGTCTCGGAATATTGTCATTGGAGTTGATTTTTTTTTTTTTTGAGTTTTTTTTCACCGTATTTGAACTTTTCCACTCAATCAAATCCAAAGGATGCAAAGACTGTTAGCACTTCACGTAGCCTTCAGTTTTGACCCTAATTCAAATCCAACGGATGTAGAGACCGTTAGCACTTCCGCCACTAGTCTATATGCACCATCTATCTTCCGAACAGCAACTCAAAGTTTTGGACGCCTTAGTTATTGCGAGTTGTCATCTCCGTGGATGCATCTTGGGTGTGATAGTTAAAGAAGAATTTGACACTACCTATGAGCGATCGACATACCCGACGGGTAAAGAGCCACGGCCGGACGGCAGATGCAGCCGAGTTGAAGGCGGTCGGGTTGACCCCAGCTGAAAAACAATCTTCTTAAACATGCTAATTTCATTCAAAGAGATGACCGAGCGTCCATCAGTTTGTCACAGTGGCACTATGCCGCCCAACCCGTAGATACGTCATTAGGAGGTTACCGAACTTGAAAGGTAAGCCCACCTATGAATGCCAAATCTAATGGTTGAAATACTTTAGGACCTTGCACATCAATGACATGCTTCACAAAGTTGCTCCCACACCATTTCCACCATCAGATGCACGAAACTCTTGTGCATTCATAGAGAAAAGAAAAGAAAAATTGTTTGCTAGATCTAGCGGTTGAAATGCAAATTTGGAGCACAAAGCTTAACATTGGATGATGTAGCAAGATGGTAATTTAGGGAAGTTCACTTGGATCTAGTCAAACATAAGCTATCGATACTTCATTAGGGAGGGACAATTTCTTCTCAATCGAGACCCATACAGACATTACACCAGCATCGACACATTTTATCAATTCACCAAACGACAGTTGATTGCCGCAAAGCCACTTCATTGCACATACATCTACATAATTCGTTACAAACTTGAAAGGGAAGATGGAAACCTGAGACGAGGCTTTGTCCATTCCTTGTTTGCTGCTCAAAAGACACACAGTACCCTAAACCAAACGGTTCTCCCGTTGCTTTTATGGTTTTATACCTTAAAATGTATCTTACCATAACATTATTTATTCGTTAAGTAATCAACTTCACTCACTTCTTTATTCTTAACTAGGACAGTGTTCGCGAAAAGCGTTTGGTATTTTGATGCAATTCTATTGTCGTGAGCGGGCTTAATTTATCTCCTCTGTCTCATGGCCCTGTAGGGCTAACTGGCGGACGGCATTTTCTCTCATAGGGCGAACATGGCGGATTTTTCTTTGGCGGTGGGCATGGGGTATATCTGCGCCCTGGTGCTCGTCGTCCGCATCTTGGCTTTCCTGCTCACATTAACATATGAAAAAAGATTCATCGTATTTCTTCGACAGATACACATCGGTTCGAAACAACAGAGAGAGAGAGAGAGACGGTGAGTTCACCTGGATCGACACCTTTTAGAAGGAGTGCTCGAGCTTCGGTGGACGGAAGGAAGAGAAGAGCGAGGGAGATCAAAAGAGCACGAGCAAGAAGACAGGCCTTCCTCATTTTTTTTTTTCAAGTGCTAGAGAGGTATTAGGTAGTTTTGGCTTGGCACATTTTTGCTTTCCCCAAAGGTGGCCTACTTATAGTGTTTTTCCTCCCGCTGAAGTGACAAATTGTGAATTTGATTTAGTGTATCATCCCGTTAAAAAAATAATTATCCTTTTAACGAAAAATCCCGGTTGATCTCGTGGAACCACACAGGATGTGTTGTCGTGAGACCCAATAATTTTCATGTAATAGGTGATGGTGTTACTAAGACCAGCTATATAATAGCTATAACCTCAAGTTGGAACATATAACACAGTAATGATCTTGTGATGGAATTATGATGAAAGTAATAGACATTTGCTATAAGTACCGTGCCATTAGTGCTGTCCAAAAAGTTATAAACCTACTTTACGGTGGTCAATTCAGTCCTAAACCTTTCATTTGTGCGAATTTAGTCCTGAACCTATTGACAAATTCGTCATTTTGGCCAATTATCTTAATAATAGATTTAGAATAAAATTAGAAAAATTCGATAGGTTTAGGATTAATTGACAAATTATCAAAAGATTTATAACTAAATTGGCTATCACATAATAGGTTTAGGATTTTTTGGACAATTATCTCCATATTCAGGTGTGGAGATCTCGTTAACAAGTTGACCCCAAGTCGTCACAAGTCATTAGAGATTTTTTTTAAAAAAAAGTCCAATACAATGTAGGCCATACGTGTCGCGGTCGGATTGATACATCATCTGCAAATGCCAAGTTCAGTTGACTCCAAAGTCATGCGATGCAATGTGTTGGCGAGGTGTGACGCAAGAGTCCAACGATCAAGTGACCCGAAGTGTACCTCATCGAGATCGGTCATAGTCTTAAAGCAAATCCGAATAGACTTTCTAGGAATATTCTCAATGGAGTTGATTATATTATATATTTTTCATTTGTTCTTCTTTCACCGTATTTGAACTTTTCCACTCATCCAATGGATGCAGAGACTGCTAGCACTTCACATGGCCTTCCGTGTTGACCCTAATTCAAATCCAACGGATGCAGAGACTGTTAGCACTTCCAACACAAGTCTATATGCTCCATTTATCTTCCAACAGCGACTCATAAGCGTTGGACGCCTTAGTTATTGCAAGTTGTCATCTCTGTGGATCCATTTTGGGTGTGATAGTTAAGGACGAATTGACACTACCTATGAGCGATCGACATACCTGACGTGTAGAGAGCCACGGCTGCACGGCAGGTGTAGCCGAGTTGAAGGCTGTCGGGTTAAACTCGGCTCAAAAACCGTCTTCTTAAACAGGCTAATTTCATTCAAAGAGATGGCCGAGCGCCCATTTATCTATCACAGTGGTATTATACCGCCCAACCCATAGCAACCCCGAGATACATCATTGGAAGGTTACCCATCTTGAAAGGTAAGCCCCCCTGTAAATGCTAAATCTAATGGCGGAAATGCTTTAGGACCTTGCACATCAATAACATGCTTCACGATGTTGCTCCCAAACCATTTCCACCGTTAGATGCACGAAAGTCTTATGCATTAACAGAGAAAAAAAAAAATTGTTTGCTATTAGATCTAGCGGTTGAAATGCAAATTTGGAGCACAAAGCTTAATGTCGGATGATGCAATGAGATGGTAATTTAGAGAAGTTTACTTGGATCTAGCAATCATAAGCTATCTACACTTTATTGGGGAGGGATAGTTTCCTCTCAACCGAGAGCCCATACAAACATTATGCCCATATTAGGTTTGAATCCGAGACCTCTGCACATTATACCAAATCTCTAATTGAAACAAGATGAAAACCAGCGTAGCTCGTGCCTTTAAGCATGAAATTACATCTTTTCAACTTTAATGCTTTGTCGCCGGAGGAAGACCGAGTCCACACGTGATGTTTCCTTCCTTTAGTAATAGTTCGCAAGACAGCACCCACTAACGAAAGGGAAAGTCATTCGAAAGGGCACTCACCACCAGACGTGCCATCCGATTTGACACTTTTTGACTCCCATGTTGCACTGCAAGGGTAGTTAACATCGAGTTGCCGCTCTGCTCAAAGGCAAGTCAATCACAATTGAACGAGGACATTTAACAAGGTAATACACCGTTGGCTTAAGTTTATATGAGGTAGTAACGAGCTACGAAAGTATTTTGCAACTCCCTAATCGAATCAACATCACTTCCACTCTAATGAAAGAAAAATTTGCAAAGGACCACAATAATGAAAGAAGTAAATATTTGACGACTCTTGATAGCATAGGTCAGGTTTGTTGGCCGAGTACATATGATTGTGAACAACATAAAGATGTCACCGTTGCGGACAATGCCTCTTGATTTGATGATACTAATCTACATAAGTTCATATATTGATAATGCCTTTCTATCAAAAAGGGTCTCAACGCTAATTCCTCTCCTTAGACACACATAACGTGGATAAAACATGAACGTTGGGAACAAACATAATTGATCCCCAAAATAAAATAAAATAAAGTTTCTAAATCCTGTAGTCGATGACGAATATTTTCGACACCATTAAAACAGCTTTAACAAGCAAAAACTTAATAAAATACACAAGCATACAAATGATTCACGAGTAAACTAAGGCAATTATTTGTCTAAGACGATACGTTTCAGGTGCCATGCCAATCACCAAGAGGGCATTCCAGAGTACGAAAGACAACGTGACATTTTAAATGATGTCAAGGCAAATTCCAAACTCCTGTTTTAGTCTACCGTGCAGATGGACCAAACTACTCATAAATAAGCTATGAAGACTGCAGCAAGAAAACAGGATGTGATGGCCCATCAGAACCAATCAAGAATCAAGAACGGATACATGGTTTTAAGGTATTAATTACCATCCATCTAAAGTTTAAGATGGCTTTCTCAGACATTTATCAGTGTGTGTCCTCCGATGAGACACCGGAAGTCCTAGCAAGAAAATGGCTCCCCAAGTCATGAACCTTTTCACCACTACCTAAACCACCATCTCTGAGCAGCAGATAATGGAGTGTTCAAGAATGGAGCATAGCGTTGAATAAGTGGATTAACACTCCTTCCAACCTTAGTCCACGCACTTTGATGATAGCTTGCAGTTGCAGGGGCATGATACATGAGCTTTAAAAGCTGCAGAGGGGGAAAAAGCAAAAATCCTCATATCATAACAAATAAATCTGTAGGTAGGCAGCCTTTTCATTCTCTGAAGCCCCTTCTCCTTTTAATGCTTCAAACCAGAAAAGGGAGAGAAAACACCTAATGTTGGTTCTCAAGCACTAGAATAACAAAAATGTGGTCCATTCATCACACCCTCCATCTAAGATTCTTGGACTAGCCAAGAAAAGTTATTAGTCCTTTCGGTGCCAAAAACAAAACATTCTAAACTACTAATCACATAATACTACCAAAGGTTCTTCAGCAGTGTCTCAGGTCATCCACATTCTCTCATCAGCAGCACATTATTCAAATACTATAAGCGAATTCATAGATTCAGCACATTCTCCTAAAATGGTACTAAGTAGGTTGGTCCTTATCAGCTGAAGTAGAAGAAAAAGGGATAATGAGGCCTACCTGCCAATACATGAATGTCTGTATGATGTTGCGCTGCCACTGAAGATGCATAAACACATAACAACATGTGATCATACAAACTGACAAAGAGAAAAACAAGCAGCTCAGTGAGCTTAAAAAAAGTGAATTCCATAAACAACGTACGATAACAACGAGATAACTAGCAAGATGCCAACTCCAATCTCAGCTTGGGAGGACAATATGCTAAGTGTAGTTGTGTTTGAATCCACCCATACACAAGGCTCTTCCAAGTATTTTCTATTCAAGAAAATTGAAACAGCAAAGTCAGTTGCAAACATCAACATTAACATCACATTTATCCCAAACTAGTTAGGGTTGGCGGTCGATGAACCCGAAGCGAAAAGCTTAAAATATACTAAAAATAAAAGCAAAACATGGGTACCCCAAAAATAAATAAATAAATAAATAGAAAGGACTAAACAGAGCACTTTGGAACATAGGAAATCCCCCCCTCTATAATGCAGATAGTTTTCCTCCACTCCATCCTAAAATAGACCATACGCCAATCTATTTTCCACTCCATTAAATCTTGTTTACTACCTTCCCTCAAGTAAGTTTCGGCCGATCTCGTCCTTTCTTCATATCGTGTTCTTGGTAACACACTTTTGTTCTTATCGGAGCATCTAGGGGTATACGGAGAATATGTCTAAATCATCTCAATATATGTTCTCTCATTTTCTCTGCCACCGGTGCTATTCCAACTTTTCGTCAAATATCGTCATTTCTTATTTTATTCATCCTTGTGACACATATCCACCTTAACATCCTCATTTTCACTACCCTAATTTTATGCTCGTGTTGTTTTTGTACTGGCCAACATTTAGCTCCGTATAGCATTGTAGGTCTTATTGCTGTTCTATAAAATTTTCCCTTTAACCTAAGAGGGATTTTGCAATCACACAAAAAACCTGATGCACTGCATTATTTCATCTAACCTGCTTTGATTCTATGGCTAACATCCTCATCAATCTCTTCCCTCTTTTGTAAAATTGATCCCAAATATCTGAAAGCATCTTTCTTAGGTACCTCCTGTCCAAGTATATCAACGGATTCATGATCATCTCCTCTTGTTGTGGCGAACTCACACTTAATGTATTCCGTCTTACTCCGACTTAACGTAAATCGTTTGGACTCTAACGTATTTCTCTATAATTCTAATTTAGCATTGACACTAGCCCTGGTCTCATCAATAAGTACAATATCATCTGCGAACAACATACACCACGGCACCTCATCTTGGATATCTTTTGTTAGTTCATCCATAATTAGTGCAAAAAGATAAGGACTCAAAGCCGAACCTTGATGTAAAACCCACTGTGATTGGAAAATAATTTAATGTGCAATTACAGGCCTTCACACATGTGGTACACCATCATACATATCCTTGATTGCCTCTACATACTTTAAGGGTATTTTTTTTCTTCTCAAGAATCTATCACAAAACTTTTCTTGGAGCCCTATCATATGCTTTCTCAAGATCAATAAACACCATATGTAGATCCTTCTTCTTTTCTCGATATCTCTCCATCAATTGTCGTATTAAGAAGATAGCCTCCATGGTAGATCTTCCTGGCATAAATCCAAATTGAATTACAGAGACCTTGGTTTCTATTCTTAAACGATACTCAATAACTCTTTCCACAATTTCATTGTATGACTCATAAGCTTAATGCCCCTATAGTTGCAACAGTTCTGAATATCCCCCTTGTTCT
>JAGVVM010014204.1:0-19251 GCA_019149425.1 Psidium friedrichsthalianum
TTTTCTTCCTCCCTTTTGCGCCTCTTCTTCTCTTCCCCCCCTCTCCTCTCTTCTCCTTCTCCCCCCCTCCCTCCTCCCCCTTCTCTCTCCTCCCCTTCTCCCTCACTCTTCTTCCTCTCCCTTTCTCCCTCCTTTCCCCCTTCCTTCTTCTCTTCCCTTTCCTCTTCTCTCTTCCCCTTTGCCGAGGCCGGCGCTTTTTTTTTCCCTGCCGGCGGCCCTCCAACCCCGCCGCCTCTCCCGCGCTGTTTTCCCGCGCTCTTGCCTTGGCACGTTTTGTTATCATAAGTATCAAATTTGAGATTTTTAGTGATAAAAAAAATAGGTAAGGGGTAAATTTTACAACAAGTGTATCACTTTAGATTTTTTATAGTTAAAAAAATATTTTGGAATAAATTTATCAATATGTATTGATTTGAGTTTTGGTGGGTATTAATTTAATATTAACAGGAAGAAAAATTCTTTCGAAAAAAAACTAGGAAAAAATTGCCAACAAAAAAAAGGAAGAAAAAAGGTAAAGCTATCTTATTACTCTCTGAGAATAATGGAAACATGGTACTCTCTCCTCTCTGGCCGAAGAAGAAGCGACGTGTCATCCTGTGTCCCGCGTTTAGTGATGAGCTGAAGGTGGAAAGTTGCGCAAGCTCCTTCCTTTTCAGTTCATGGTTCTTCTCTGAGAGCAACCCACCCCACCACTCACAAGCTCCAGAATTCTTCACTCGCGATGCTTCCTCTCCTTCCTTCGCTTTTCAATCCACTCTGCTTCAGGTTCTCCTCTCTCTCTCTCTCTCTCTCTCTCTCTCTCTCAGCATAGCTTTGTCGATGGTGATGTGCGTTTTCCTTTTAGGGTTCGGCTTCAGATGCCAAAACAGAGCCGTGCTTGTACGGAAGGAATGCGGATTAATCCGAAAGCCCATGGCGAATTCGAGTGCAGAATCGACCCGCCTTCTGTAATGGTTTTGGAAGAAGGATTGTTGCTGTTTGGCCTTTCTTCTTCCTTATTTGTCGTCGCTCCTTTCTTCAGGTAAATTCTTTACCTTCCCAAATTTCACTTTTATTTTGTGGAACGGAACCGGATGTAGAAGTGCTGGCGTACGAGTGTTACGGTATTTGTACATTGAGCTTTGCATCTAGGAGGGAACTTTTTAGCTACTTCCTGGCCCGCCACTCGAGGCAAATGCCGCACGGCTAGATATATCATTTCGAAAGAAAAATTAGGATACGCACAACACTCGGGACAAAATTTGCGGTTTTTGGGTTGGCAGGAGACTTCGTTGTTCCTGAAGCGCCTAAAAGATTCTCCGCTTATCCGGGTCCCTGCGTGCATTTTCCGTACATTGTTAGTGCAAGAAGCCCGTGTTCTCTCGTGCTGAGGACCAGTTTAGTACAAGTTCATGCTTTATGTTTAGGATGAACGCCACGGTCTGCTTGTGAGGAGAATCATTGATTATTTCACTAGCGAGCTCGTGCTTGTATGCACCAGCTCTAGTGTTTAGAAAGACTGAAAATGGTACTGTATAACGTACAGCGTGTCCTCATTCGTATGGAGTACTCAGCTGAATGGGGGCCTAAGAAGGAATGCAAAAGGTCTAGTAACTGGCAGTGAAAGAAGTGATGAATCGGTTATGTTCCTTGTTTGAACTATGCCATTTGGAATTAGTGTTCAGGCCATGATTCGGGATTAGTTATATTACCCTTTTTTGCAGGGTCATTAGCCGAGGAAGAGTTGAAAATGGCTTCAGTAGTTGATCACATTAATGCTTATTCCTACTTGTATCCATTGGGCCTCCCATCAAGAATTTCATGTTTAAATGGTATGTTAATTTCCATTTAAGTTTTCATCTTGAACAAGAAGTTAATATATTACTACCAAAGTATATTCCTGAATAAGGGGTCAATGCCAGATGTACGAGAATGGATTCGTCTATCTGTTTCTGAGTATATAGGACAGCATTGATGTTGTCTCATTGCTTTCTGGCCTATATTTGACCCTAAAGCAACATTTTGAAGACATAATTATCGCGATGATTTGAATGCTCAACTGCGATAAAAACATGTAAATATTGTGCAGTGTCTTTGAGGGTTTGATACCTCAGGCCTCTGCCACTGGAGCGCATGAAGAAGTTCGTTCTTGAGAACAGATGTGAGGATTGTGTGACTCATAAGCCTCATTTCTGATTCGACAGTTGCTAAGATTGGTCCTTACTGAATTTCATTGCCTGATAATCATATGTCTCTTTAGGGGTTTTGCCAATACTCATAGGTACTGGTTGTTTTTTGTAATTAATCAAAAAATATTTCTCTTGCTGTTTTGCCATGAAATTTCTTGAGTGGGCAGTATAAGCTCCATAACCATGATTTGTCATAACTCGTGATTTGCGAAATCCTGGATACATTAGACTGCCATCACCAAAACCTCATTATGCATTTCCCTGGCTCCTTCTAGTTTGTGGAATATTTGGACTTTTGGTGGCCAAATTGCATGAGACACACCCATCTCGAGTGATTTGCAGACCTAAAGAAAGCTTACATCTATGGTATTGGAGTTTTTGTATTGGCATGTCACTAACTTTATTTATTTGAAGGGTGGAATCCAGAAAGCCTGAGCGCTATTCTTCAGCGGCACCACTGTCCCGTAAGTTAGTCTGTCTTCCCCCTTCAGCATTGCAACGACAGAAATACAACACCTCTCTTTAGCATAGTTTACCCCTTATCCTTCAATTGGTGTAAATCATCGGTTTAAGCTCACAATAATTGTATCTAGATGGCGAGACTGCTGGATGCCTCAAATTATGCATTCCAAATTTTGCCGATATGCTCTCTTGATAAATATATTCTTCTTTAAAAAGGAAAGAAAATTAACTGCTTTGAGCAATTATATGCAAACGGTGACATGCAATGGAAATTGTATTGAATGGGTTTCTGTTTGGTTGTAATTCAGCTGATGCGCGTTTACGCATTGTCTCCGAGCGAGTTGACATTATTGATAACCTCATCATCTCTGTCTCGGTAACACCCAATCACTACCATATCCTTTTACACGATGCACAATTGTCAACACTTTTTATGTTGTCCCTCTATTGCAGATAGGTCCTCCAAATTTTCAGATTTTAAAATCAAAGGAAAAGAGTTCATGGTCAGCAAAAGATGTCGCTGATTCAGTTTTATCAGATAAATCTGCCCTGGTAAGGTGACTCCCTTCCATGAATGAGCTTTAACTGCATATAAATGGTAAAGCGATGGTCATCTGATGGGCTGTCTTATAGACAATCTATCAACTTATCCTTTTAATTTCCAGGCTAAAATTGTGATGCGACTGGTAAATAACGTAACAGTTGTGTAAATGCAAGATTTTATCTCAATATGATGCTTCCACAAATCTTAACATCCAAAATAAATGTGGCCAACTCTTTTCCTCAGTGCAAAATGCAGTACTAAAATGTGCATTTGTTTATGCAGCGAGTCACTTCAACCCAGCGCTTAGCGGAGAGTTCGGTCCTTGATGCTCATTCTAGTGATGTATGCTCCCATATCTATGTACTTCTTGAACTAAATTCCATTCTCTTTGCTGCTAATTAAACAACTTTTCTACATGATGTTTGTTCATATGAACATGTATTCTGTTTCCATCTCACCCTTTCATTTTCAGATTAATGGCGAGCCATACTGGTTTTATGAATACCTTGTTCGCAAATCTCCAACGAAAACTGTAGGCCATTTCTTTCTGAAAATTGATCACTTAGTATTGGGCACGTGCCAACGAGGCAACTGCTTACATGCCTTATGGAATACTGCAGGCTCAAGAATCAAATCTTTACAGACATTATGTTGCCTCAACAGCAGAGCGAGATGGTAGGAACAAAAACATATATTCTCCCAAAATTTCTTCTGCGTCTTTCTAAAGTTATATCATATGAAACCTTAGGCCTTACTGCATTCCATCTGTATTTGTCCTTGAACTTCCATATCCTCTCTGTTTTTGTGTTGATGAGGCAGAAACCTCTGTGTTTTCTTTCTTTTCTCGTGGTTTTAGTGAGGGTTGAAACTTGTCAATATCCATGCTGTGGAAACTTTTTGCTCCAACTCATCTGCTACATTTGGTGTTCCTCAATTGCTCTTCAGAGATCTCATCGAACTTCTGCTTTCAGGTTATCTATACACACTGAATGCTTCGACGCTCAGCAAGCAGTGGACAAAGGTTCTCTCTCTCACACGCGCACACAATTAATTTGCAGCAATTCCGCTCTGGAAAGTGTAAATAGTGTATCGATTGAACCTAACTTGAGATCTTCATCATCTCGATGCAGATGGGACCATTCCTCAAAAAAACTGTGTCGTCGTTTCGTCTCCTACCGCCAACGGAGAATTATGTCCCTCCATATAAAGATCCATGGAGATTTTGGTGACCTCAATTCGATGATTCTTCTGTATTCATGTCCACAAATTTTGCTCTTTTACTTTGCATTTTAGCCTTCCTCAATGATAAAAACGATCACCCTTCATATTGTATCGGAGGTGCGAAGAGCACGGCGTGTGTATGTGAAAACTTGCGCGGCTGACAAGAACATGTGAGTTAGCTGATGCGCGGCGACTAATGTCGGTGCTTTTGCACGGGATCACCTGTCTTTAATCGATTTGTACGTTCGTTTTTTTCACACGATGGCATCTTTTCTCGCACAATTTGGAGAGGTGGATTGAGAGACAAAACTCATGTACAGGAGTCCTTACAACAAGACCCCAAATTATAGGATCATCCTTGAAAGATTGTAACTTTGAGAGTTTTTATGCGGAGAATTGAAGCCAATGTTCTTTAACACACCAATGTCCTTGCATTTTGGAAACAATCTCCTTGAAAGAACTTGAGTATAAAACCTAACCAATCCTACCACGTTTTAGAGTTGCTTAACTTAATTTAAGGGACATATTCACTTATTTTCCACTTTCTTATCGATTAATCATGGTAGCATTCAAAGAATTCAAGAAACTCTTTCCTCTATCTACCAAACAAGCATTTTCGACAAATACTATCGAGGACACTTGCTATTATTGTGGGGTTTCGGTGATAATCTCCTCATAGAAATTTTAATGGCCAGAAAGAAGGAAGAATTAAGGCCCTGGTTATTATGCAAAAAATATGTAATTTGAAAAATACTTTCTTGAAATCGATCGCTCGTATCGCTTACGAAAATAAATGAACGAAAAATATTTTCATCATTAGTGAAAATATTTACACTTAAAAATTATTTGTAAACAATAAAAACTCATTGGCTAATTAAAAGTTTTTAAGAAAATACTTTCCAAATCATTCATTTTTTTTTGTGGAACAAATGAAGTTTAAGAAGAAATGGTCATCTTGATTCATAATTGTAAGCGTCCATGTGGTTGGATCGTGTTAGAGATATTTAGATATCTTTTGTAGAAATTTAGCATATTTTGTAATGATTTTTCATATCTATTTTGATTATGCATATCTTATTTGATTTTCTTAAATAGTCTTATAATAAAATTTATAATTAGATGGTTCAATATACTCTTATTTATATATGGAATTATACGGAAATTCCTCCTCTAGTGGTCCCGCGAACGCTCACCAGAACGCAGAAATTGACCGCGTAATCCACCTTCCATTTATATTCAGAGAAGAAGAAGACAGCTTGCATTATCCATTCAAAGTCTCTCTCTTTGTCCAAAAGAGAACGCCGATGACGGCGGATGAATATAAAATTAGGAAGCTTTTCATGATTGGACTTTGGATAAGAGATTAGACCCGCCATGATTGAAGTGTGTACCAAGAGACAAGATAGAAATACACTTAAATCCATTCTTTTTATTACGAGTTTATTTCTGTCCGTTCTGCAGATTGGCCCATCTCCTTTGACTGCGGTATTGGACTTCACCAGGAACAGAAAGTTTGCAACTTTGACCGATCTCCTTGGCTTCACCAACCGAGAAGGAGGAGGAGGAAGAGGAAGGTGATTTTCACAGACCCAAACGATTTGTCAGATTGTTTTGCTGGTTCGGATGGGAAGAAAATTACTGGGAAATCTGCTGCCTCCGTGTTGGTTGGTCATTTTCTCTGATGCTCTGTATTTTCCTGATATTAATGGGTTTTCTTTCCTTTCTTGTTTCTTACGAAGAGAAGTTATTAATGGGTGCTGGTAGATTCCAGATTTTAGCGATTTGTGTTTGGTTGAGGCTTTCTGGTTCGGAGTTGGCGTATTAATTAGCAAGCAGTTGTTTTCGGGGATGGGACCAATGTCGTCCCATCGTCGTGCTCGGCTCCTATTTGTTTGTATTGCTATGTAAGTGGTACCCATCCTCGTCCTGTGTTTGTTGCATAGTTTACTCCTTTTGAGGACAATTTGTCGACCTCGTTTTTGTTAGTCTTTCAATGATGTGTGCTGGATTTGTCTGGATTTAGTAATCACTGGTTTGTTGTGAAATGTATATACTGTTTTTGGAAGTTTTGAGCTATCTTCTTTTATTGCTTCTGTAACCGTCTGACTCTGAGATGTGTCTGAGTAAGATTTGGTCACTGGCACCGGCTAGATTTTTTGCATTGTTCAGTTAATTTAGCTGTTTCTTAATGCTCCGTGAGTGAGATTTTTCAGTGTTGAACTGTCAGAATCTCAGTGCTTAAAAGTGGTAGTTCTGAGCTGTTTTAGGAGATATCCAATTTGTCGCGGTACTTGCAATAATCTTTGTTCTGAATTTGAGGAAAAGGAAGAACCTCAGGAAGATCCTGCTTTCTTGTCTAGACACAAAGCTCATTGGTTAAATTAAATGAATTCCGTCGTTTCTGGTGTTTTGTCTTTCAAAAAATTACCACTGGGGATTCATCTATCATTCTTGTTCACTGCCCAAACATGTGCTGTAGACCAGTTGTTGGTGTTGCAGTGCAAAAGGTGTAGATTGTTGTGGGCCTGTGCTGTTGGAATTGTTCTTATCCGTGGGCAAGTGGTTGGCCGTAATTTTATTTCCCTTGATTTGTGAGAAAAGTTTGAAGCAACAGATGAAAATGTCTCAATCCACTACAGATTCCTGGCTTTGGTTTTTCCTGTTTGTCTTTTTCTTGGTCACTTTCAAGACTCACAATCAAAAGAACCTAACTTACCGTTCTCCAGAATTCACCTTGACAATGATGACTATACTCATTACGTGTTTGCTAGTCAGATATTTCTCATTGGCGAAATTGACTTATAAGGCAGTTGCCTTTTCGTTCATTCAACAGGTCATCAATTCACAGGATTCAAATATCCATATAGGGGGGGTAGACACAATCCATTTGTTCACATAATCCTGGGGTGATCTCGAGTTACAGCTTTCTTGGCATTATCGGTCCCTGTCGGTTTCTCTCCAGGCTCAACTCTAAGCTTAGGCCAGGCTGTTCGGGAGTCAATTTTTTTTTTTTGGTTATATGAACTTAACATACTGTTGTTATTGGCTCCTGAAACCAAGTACATGCCCGTCTGAGTGAATCCCACAGGCTGTTTTGGACTAATTGTAGTCCGTCAATCAACAATCTGTTCTGCTCGCTGACGTAGCTGTAGCTCTATGACTGTGGATGAAACGACGACAGACTGCTCCTGGAGTAGAGAGCAGGATAAAGCGTTTGAGAATGGACTGGCGACTTACCCGGAAAACTTGGCTGATCGATGGGAGAAGATAGCTGCCGATGTGCCTGGGAAAACTGTAGAAGAGATTAAGCGTCACTATGAAATTCTGGTCGGTGATATCGATAGGATAGAGTCGGGTTGTGTGGAACTGCCTCATTACAGTTGTTCCTTAGAGGGTTCAACGAGCCATGGCAGCGATGAGACAAGTAGTAAGAAGGGCAGTCATCACGGGGGGAAGGCATCGAGGTCGGACCAAGAACGTCGGAAGGGAATTGCTTGGACGGAAGAAGAACACAGGTGATTTTGTTTTCTCTATCTTTCTCAAACGACTCAAGTAACCGACATCGACAAGTTTAAACAAAATCTAGCACAAATCTTCATGACAGTATCGAGATCCAGTCATGAGATATTCAAAATCAACAGATTTATGGAAAACTAAACAATTGTTAAAAGTAGGAGGAACCTGCTGGACAAAATTTCACAGAGTACACAACCATGACACTTTTGCGGCTTTCGAACCATCATATACGTACTATTATGATGCTTGCCTATGTGCATTCTTGCTGCGTGCTTATACGCATATAATTCTTCTACTTTGGCTTATTCTACCCGATGCTGCTTATATTTTTTTCATTTGTGTCAGATTAAGCTTTCATCTTAGGTCATCCTGTCACCATCCTTAATTTAAGACACATTTCAGGTGATAGATCTTCAGGTGGTTTCTTAAGATTTATTTTTCCCTTATGTTTGGTTGGATTATATAGTTGGTTGGCTGGTACTCGAGTCTCTCCATGGTGATGCAAAGTTTAGATCTAGAATCTAGGAAGAAGTAACCAAGAGCATGGATTGCATGCCTGTTCCCTTTGAGTTTTCTCATCTCTTGTATTCAAAAAAAGATGAAGAAGGTAACATATATTTCCATTTTGCCGGATAGGGAAGTTGGCCTTGTTTGGCTTTTCAGCGTTGAAATTATCAATGATGCTCAAGACATTTTCCTTTCTAAGATCACGCATCATTTTGTTTAGCAAGTTTGAGGCCCATCAGACTTAGATTTTTTTCATGTAAGAGCTTGCTTGGGCATTGCTCAGAGACTCTACTTTCTATTGCATCTGATGTAGGTGGAGTACGTGATTGATTTCCCTTTTGGTTTTGACTAGGTTTTCCATTAAACTAATCACCTCACTATTAGCATTATATGAACTCTCTCTCTCTCTCTCAAAGTAGATAAGTACAATACAACTTTCCAATAGACTGTCCATTGAAGTTTCACCAGTCCTAAACAAACTGCAAACCCTATAGCTTATTGGGTGAGGAAGAGATAGAGAAGAGAGTTAGTGCTGCTAGAGAACTCAGGATTGTATTTGGTTGAGGCAAGCAGATCAAAGTTTCAATAAATGGATTTGCCACCTTGCGAGGCCTCTAGAATAGGCACCATGACAAGAGTTCCTGTGGTCTGCAGAGCTGACAATGGTCAGCTAGGAGAAAAACCGGGAAGGAGAAATAAAAGGCTGAGGGGAAGTTGAAATCCAAGTTTTAATCGATACAGGAAACCAAAAACAGGGCACTTCATAATCTCCGAATTAATAATTTTCTTATTATTTGAAAGAGATTATGTTGCTCTTTGGATTTTGGTATTACTAGTCTCAGGAGGACTCAAGGCTGTATATAGGAAAACTTGAGACCCGTGATCAGTCCAAACTCCAAATAAATTCGTAGAAACCTTGCTTATGTATAAAATGAAAATAATAGAACCCTTGGTCTAAACATGGGCATCGCTAGGTTAGCCAGTCTGATTTGCATCAATCAGCTGAAGAAAAAGGAAACGTGGAATCTGACCTATCAATAGCCTCGGTATAAATTGGTGCGACTATGAGCAAAAGCTTCATTGTGCATGTAAGTCTGAAATGGCATGGAGTCTTTCGCTTAAGAAGTCAAGCTTTCTGAACAACAGATGAGTGGATCATGTGTAGACTTGATCGTGAATGTCCTACATCACTCATTTCTTGATTGATATCCCCTTCAGCTCTTTGGTTTTCATACTAGCATGATTACGTCAATGTGTCTAAGCTTTTGACTGATTTCTTGCATCTGGAAAGCAGATTATTCCTTCTTGGCTTAGAAAAATATGGGAAGGGAGATTGGCGAAGCATTTCCCGAAACTTTGTGGAGACAAGAACACCTACACAAGTGGCTAGCCATGCCCAGAAGTACTTCATCAGGTTGAACTCGATGAACAAAGATAGGAGACGTTCTAGCATTCACGATATTACTAGCGTTAACAACGGAGAGCTCTCAACACCCAAGGACCAATAACTGGTCAAGCAAACAGTCCTGCAGCAGGAGTTTCGTCCAGCAAACCTAGTAAACAGCCCTCTCAACCACCAACTGGCCCTGCCAGCGTCAATATGTACGGTGCTCCAACGATCGGGCAACCAGTAGGCGGGCCGCTTGTTTCTGCTGTTGGGACTCCGGTGAACCTCCCTGGTCCCTTGCACATGGCATATGGTGTTGGAGCCCCGATGCCAGGGGCCATGGTTCCTAGTGCAACCATGAGGGTAGGTCACATAACATACCCGATGCCACGTGCATCAGCTCAGAGGTAATCTGCATATGAGATGTAAATGAAAGACTCAAAGGTACGTTGGTTGTGCTCTGTGATTTAGCGAGGATATCTACATAGAGTCCTGTTCTGTGAGGTCTATTGTCTCGATTTTTGGTGTCCTTTGGCGTTGCAACTATTTTCCTGATAGTTCCTTCTCTGCTTGAGAGTAGTGTGGTGAGATCACACTATATTATGCTTAGAAATTCAACCAGTTCGAGTTACTCGAAACTGGTTTGAATTTCTAAGCATAATATAGTGTGATCTCACCAGCACTACTCTCAAGCAGAGAAGGAACTATCAGGAAAATAGTTGCAACGCCAAAAGGACACCAAAAAATCGAGACAATAGACCTCACAGAACAGGACTCTATGTAGATATCCTCGCTAAATCACAGAGCACAACCAACGTACCTTTGAGTCTTTCATTTACATCTCATATGCAGATTACCTCTGAGCTGATGCACGTGGCATCGGGTATGTTATGTGACCTACCCTCATGGTTGCACTAGGAACCATGGCCCTGGCATCGGGGCTCCAACACCATATGCCATGTGCAAGGGACCAGGGAGGTTCACCGGAGTCCCAACAGCAGAAACAAGCGGCCCGCCTACTGGTTGCCCGATCGTTGGAGCACCGTACATATTGACGCTGGCAGGGCCAGTTGGTGGTGAGAGGGCTGTTTACTAGGTTTGCTGGACGAAACTCCTGCTGCAGGACTGTTTGCTTGACCAGTTATTGGTCCTTGGGGTGTTGAGAGCTCTCCGTTGTTAACGCTAGTAATATCGTGAATGCTAGAACGTCTCCTATCTTTGTTCATCGAGTTCAACCTGATGAAGTACTTCGGGCATGGCTAGCCACTTGTGTAGGTGTTCTTGTCTCCACAAAGTTTCGGGAAATGCTTCGCCAATCTCCCTTCCCATATTTTTCTAAGCCAAGAAGGAATAATCTGCTTTCCAGATGAAAGAAATCAGTCAAAAAGCTTAGAACACATTGACGTAATCATGCTAGTATGAAAACCAAAGAGCTGAAGGGGATATCAATCAAGAAATGAGTGATGTAGGACATTCACGATCAAGTCTACACATGATCCACTCATCTGTTGTTCAGAAAGCTTGACTTCTTAAGCGAAAGACTCCATTGCCATTTCAGACTTACATGCACAATGAAGCTTTTGCTCATAGTCGCACCAATTTATACCGAGGCTATTGATAGGTCAGATTCCACGTTTCCTTTTTCTTCAGCTGATTGATGCAAATCAGACTGGCTAACCTAGCGATGCCCATGTTTAGACCAAGGGTTCTATTATTTTCATTTTATACATAAGCAAGGTTTCTACGAATTTATTTGGAGTTTGGACTGATCACGGGTCTCAAGTTTTCCTATATACAGCCTTGAGTCCTCCTGAGACTAGTAATACCAAAATCCAAAGAGCAACATAATCTCTTTCAAATAATAAGAAAATTATTAATTCGGAGATTATGAAGTGCCCTGTTTTTGGTTTCCTGTATCGATTAAAACTTGGATTTCAACTTCCCCTCAGCCTTTTATTTCTCCTTCCCGGTTTTTCTCCTAGCTGACCATTGTCAGCTCTGCAGACCACAGGAACTCTTGTCATGGTGCCTATTCTAGAGGCCTCGCAAGGTGGCAAATCCATTTATTGAAACTTTGATCTGCTTGCCTCAACCAAATACAATCCTGAGTTCTCTAGCAGCACTAACTCTCTTCTCTATCTCTTCCTCACCCAATAAGCTATAGGGTTTGCAGTTTGTTTAGGACTGGTGAAACTTCAATGGACAGTCTATTGGAAAGTTGTATTGTACTTATCTACTTTGAGAGAGAGAGAGAGAGTTCATATAATGCTAATAGTGAGGTGATTAGTTTAATGGAAAACCTAGTCAAAACCAAAAGGGAAATCAATCACGTACTCCACCTACATCAGATGCAATAGAAAGTAGAGTCTCTGAGCAATGCCCAAGCAAGCTCTTACATGAAAAAAATCTAAGTCTGATGGGCCTCAAACTTGCTAAACAAAATGATGCGTGATCTTAGAAAGGAAAATGTCTTGAGCATCATTGATAATTTCAACGCTGAAAAGCCAAACAAGGCCAACTTCCCTATCCGGCAAAATGGAAATATATGTTACCTTCTTCATCTTTTTTTGAATACAAGAGATGAGAAAACTCAAAGGGAACAGGCATGCAATCCATGCTCTTGGTTACTTCTTCCTAGATTCTAGATCTAAACTTTGCATCACCATGGAGAGACTCGAGTACCAGCCAACCAACTATATAATCCAACCAAACATAAGGGAAAAATAAATCTTAAGAAACCACCTGAAGATCTATCACCTGAAATGTGTCTTAAATTAAGGATGGTGACAGGATGACCTAAGATGAAAGCTTAATCTGACACAAATGAAAAAAATATAAGCAGCATCGGGTAGAATAAGCCAAAGTAGAAGAATTATATGCGTATAAGCACGCAGCAAGAATGCACATAGGCAAGCATCATAATAGTACGTATATGATGGTTCGAAAGCCGCAAAAGTGTCATGGTTGTGTACTCTGTGAAATTTTGTCCAGCAGGTTCCTCCTACTTTTAACAATTGTTTAGTTTTCCATAAATCTGTTGATTTTGAATATCTCATGACTGGATCTCGATACTGTCATGAAGATTTGTGCTAGATTTTGTTTAAACTTGTCGATGTCGGTTACTTGAGTCGTTTGAGAAAGATAGAGAAAACAAAATCACCTGTGTTCTTCTTCCGTCCAAGCAATTCCCTTCCGACGTTCTTGGTCCGACCTCGATGCCTTCCCCCCGTGATGACTGCCCTTCTTACTACTTGTCTCATCGCTGCCATGGCTCGTTGAACCCTCTAAGGAACAACTGTAATGAGGCAGTTCCACACAACCCGACTCTATCCTATCGATATCACCGACCAGAATTTCATAGTGACGCTTAATCTCTTCTACAGTTTTCCCAGGCACATCGGCAGCTATCTTCTCCCATCGATCAGCCAAGTTTTCCGGGTAAGTCGCCAGTCCATTCTCAAACGCTTTATCCTGCTCTCTACTCCAGGAGCAGTCTGTCGTCGTTTCATCCACAGTCATAGAGCTACAGCTACGTCAGCGAGCAGAACAGATTGTTGATTGACGGACTACAATTAGTCCAAAACAGCCTGTGGGATTCACTCAGACGGGCATGTACTTGGTTTCAGGAGCCAATAACAACAGTATGTTAAGTTCATATAACCAAAAAAAAAAAAATTGACTCCCGAACAGCCTGGCCTAAGCTTAGAGTTGAGCCTGGAGAGAAACCGACAGGGACCGATAATGCCAAGAAAGCTGTAACTCGAGATCACCCCAGGATTATGTGAACAAATGGATTGTGTCTACCCCCCCTATATGGATATTTGAATCCTGTGAATTGATGACCTGTTGAATGAACGAAAAGGCAACTGCCTTATAAGTCAATTTCGCCAATGAGAAATATCTGACTAGCAAACACGTAATGAGTATAGTCATCATTGTCAAGGTGAATTCTGGAGAACGGTAAGTTAGGTTCTTTTGATTGTGAGTCTTGAAAGTGACCAAGAAAAAGACAAACAGGAAAAACCAAAGCCAGGAATCTGTAGTGGATTGAGACATTTTCATCTGTTGCTTCAAACTTTTCTCACAAATCAAGGAAATAAAATTACGGCCAACCACTTGCCCACGGATAAGAACAATTCCAACAGCACAGGCCCACAACAATCTACACCTTTTGCACTGCAACACCAACAACTGGTCTACAGCACATGTTTGGGCAGTGAACAAGAATGATAGATGAATCCCCAGTGGTAATTTTTTGAAAGACAAAACACCAGAAACGACGGAATTCATTAATTTAACCAATGAGCTTTGTGTCTAGACAAGAAAGCAGGATCTTCCTGAGGTTCTTCCTTTTCCTCAAATTCAGAACAAAGATTATTGCAAGTACCGCGACAAATTGGATATCTCCTAAAACAGCTCAGAACTACCACTTTTAAGCACTGAGATTCTGACAGTTCAACACTGAAAAATCTCACTCACGGAGCATTAAGAAACAGCTAAATTAACTGAACAATGCAAAAAATCTAGCCGGTGCCAGTGACCAAATCTTACTCAGACACATCTCAGAGTCAGACGGTTACAGAAGCAATAAAAGAAGATAGCTCAAAACTTCCAAAAACAGTATATACATTTCACAACAAACCAGTGATTACTAAATCCAGACAAATCCAGCACACATCATTGAAAGACTAACAAAAACGAGGTCGACAAATTGTCCTCAAAAGGAGTAAACTATGCAACAAACACAGGACGAGGATGGGTACCACTTACATAGCAATACAAACAAATAGGAGCCGAGCACGACGATGGGACGACATTGGTCCCATCCCCGAAAACAACTGCTTGCTAATTAATACGCCAACTCCGAACCAGAAAGCCTCAACCAAACACAAATCGCTAAAATCTGGAATCTACCAGCACCCATTAATAACTTCTCTTCGTAAGAAACAAGAAAGGAAAGAAAACCCATTAATATCAGGAAAATACAGAGCATCAGAGAAAATGACCAACCAACACGGAGGCAGCAGATTTCCCAGTAATTTTCTTCCCATCCGAACCAGCAAAACAATCTGACAAATCGTTTGGGTCTGTGAAAATCACCTTCCTCTTCCTCCTCCTCCTTTCTCGGTTGGTGAAGCCAAGGAGATCGGTCAAAGTTGCAAACTTTCTGTTCCTGGTGAAGTCCAATACCGCAGTCAAAGGAGATGGGCCAATCTGCAGAACGGACAGAAATAAACTCGTAATAAAAAGAATGGATTTAAGTGTATTTCTATCTTGTCTCTTGGTACACACTTCAATCATGGCGGGTCTAATCTCTTATCCAAAGTCCAATCATGAAAAGCTTCCTAATTTTATATTCATCCGCCGTCATCGGCGTTCTCTTTTGGACAAAGAGAGAGACTTTGAATGGATAATGCAAGCTGTCTTCTTCTTCTCTGAATATAAATGGAAGGTGGATTACGCGGTCAATTTCTGCGTTCTGGTGAGCGTTCGCGGGACCACTAGAGGAGGAATTTCCGTATAATTCCATATATAAATAAGAGTATATTGAACCATCTAATTATAAATTTTATTATAAGACTATTTAAGAAAATCAAATAAGATATGCATAATCAAAATAGATATGAAAAATCATTACAAAATATGCTAAATTTCTACAAAAGATATCTAAATATCTCTAACACGATCCAACCACATGGACGCTTACAATTATGAATCAAGATGACCATTTCTTCTTAAACTTCATTTGTTCCACAAAAAAAATGAATGATTTGGAAAGTATTTTCTTAAAAACTTTTAATTAGCCAATGAGTTTTTATTGTTTACAAATAATTTTTAAGTGTAAATATTTTCACTAATGATGAAAATATTTTTCGTTCATTTATTTTCGTAAGCGATACGAGCGATCGATTTCAAGAAAGTATTTTTCAAATTACATATTTTTGCATAATAACCAGGGCCTTAATTCTTCCTTCTTTCTGGCCATTAAAATTTCTATGAGGAGATTATCACCGAAACCCCACAATAATAGCAAGTGTCCTCGATAGTATTTGTCGAAAATGCTTGTTTGGTAGATAGAGGAAAGAGTTTCTTGAATTCTTTGAATGCTACCATGATTAATCGATAAGAAAGTGGAAAATAAGTGAATATGTCCCTTAAATTAAGTTAAGCAACTCTAAAACGTGGTAGGATTGGTTAGGTTTTATACTCAAGTTCTTTCAAGGAGATTGTTTCCAAAATGCAAGGACATTGGTGTGTTAAAGAACATTGGCTTCAATTCTCCGCATAAAAACTCTCAAAGTTACAATCTTTCAAGGATGATCCTATAATTTGGGGTCTTGTTGTAAGGACTCCTGTACATGAGTTTTGTCTCTCAATCCACCTCTCCAAATTGTGCGAGAAAAGATGCCATCGTGTGAAAAAAAAAAACGAACGTACAAATCGATTAAAGACAGGTGATCCCGTGCAAAAGCACCGACATTAGTCGCCGCGCATCAGCTAACTCACATGTTCTTGTCAGCCGCGCAAGTTTTCACAGACACACGCCGTGCTCTTCGCACCTCCGATACAATATGAAGGGTGATCGTTTTTATCATTGAGGAAGGCTAAAATGCAAAGTAAAAGAGCAAAATTTGTGGACATGAATACAGAAGAATCATCGAATTGAGGTCACCAAAATCTCCATGGATCTTTATATGGAGGGACATAATTCTCCGTTGGCGGTAGGAGACGAAACGACGACACAGTTTTTTGAGGAATGGTCCCATCTGCATCGAGATGATGAAGATCTCAAGTTAGGTTCAATCGATACACTATTTACACTTTCCAGAGCGGAATTGCTGCAAATTAATTGTGTGTGCGTGTGAGAGAGAGAACCTTTGTCCACTGCTTGCTGAGCGTCGAAGCATTCAGTGTGTATAGATAACCTGAAAGCAGAAGTTCGATGAGATCTCTGAAGAGCAATTGAGGAACACCAAATGTAGCAGATGAGTTGGAGCAAAAAGTTTCCACAGCATGGATATTGACAAGTTTCAACCCTCACTAAAACCACGAGAAAAGAAAGAAAACACAGAGGTTTCTGCCTCATCAACACAAAAACAGAGAGGATATGGAAGTTCAAGGACAAATACAGATGGAATGCAGTAAGGCCTAAGGTTTCATATGATATAACTTTAGAAAGACGCAGAAGAAATTTTGGGAGAATATATGTTTTTGTTCCTACCATCTCGCTCTGCTGTTGAGGCAACATAATGTCTGTAAAGATTTGATTCTTGAGCCTGCAGTATTCCATAAGGCATGTAAGCAGTTGCCTCGTTGGCACGTGCCCAATACTAAGTGATCAATTTTCAGAAAGAAATGGCCTACAGTTTTCGTTGGAGATTTGCGAACAAGGTATTCATAAAACCAGTATGGCTCGCCATTAATCTGAAAATGAAAGGGTGAGATGGAAACAGAATACATGTTCATATGAACAAACATCATGTAGAAAAGTTGTTTAATTAGCAGCAAAGAGAATGGAATTTAGTTCAAGAAGTACATAGATATGGGAGCATACATCACTAGAATGAGCATCAAGGACCGAACTCTCCGCTAAGCGCTGGGTTGAAGTGACTCGCTGCATAAACAAATGCACATTTTAGTACTGCATTTTGCACTGAGGAAAAGAGTTGGCCACATTTATTTTGGATGTTAAGATTTGTGGAAGCATCATATTGAGATAAAATCTTGCATTTACACAACTGTTACGTTATTTACCAGTCGCATCACAATTTTAGCCTGGAAATTAAAAGGATAAGTTGATAGATTGTCTATAAGACAGCCCATCAGATGACCATCGCTTTACCATTTATATGCAGTTAAAGCTCATTCATGGAAGGGAGTCACCTTACCAGGGCAGATTATCTGATAAAACTGAATCAGCGACATCTTTTGCTGACCATGAACTCTTTTCCTTTGATTTTAAAATCTGAAATTTGGAGGACCTATCTGCAATAGAGGGACAACATAAAAAGTGTTGACAATTGTGCATCGTGTAAAAGGATATGGTAGTGATGGGCGTTACCGAGACAGAGATGATGAGGTTATCAATAATGTCAACTCGCTCGGAGACAATGCGTAAACGCGCATCAGCTGAATTACAACCAAACAGAAACCCATTCAATACAATTTCCATTGCATGTCACCGTTTGCATATAATTGCTCAAAGCAGTTAATTTTCTTTCCTTTTTAAAGAAGAATATATTATCAAGAGAGCATATCGGCAAAATTTGGAATGCATAATTTGAGGCATCCAGCAGTCTCGCCATCTAGATACAATTATTGTGAGCTTAAAACGATGATTTACACAATTGAAGGATAAGGGGTAAACTATGCTAAAGAGAGGTGTTGTATTTCTGTCGTTGCAATGCTGAAGGGGGAAGACAGACTAACTTACGGGACAGTGGTGCAGCTGAAGAATAGCGCTCAGGCTTTCTGGATTCCACCCTTCAAATAAATAAAGTTAGTGACATGCCAATACAAAAACTCCAATACTATAGATGTAAGCTTTCTTTAGGTCTGCAAATCACTCGAGATGGGTGTGTCTCATGCAATTTGGCCACCAAAAGCCCAAATATTCCACAAACTAGAAGGAGCCAGGGAAATGCATAATGAGGTTTGGTGTGATGGCAGTCTAATGTATCCAGGAATTTCGCAAAATCACGAGTTATGGACAAATCATGTTATGGAGCTTATACTGCCCACTCAAGAAATTTCATGGCAAAACAGCAAGAGAATATTTTTTGATTAATTACAAAAAACAACCAGTACCTATGAGTATTGGCAAAACCCCTAAAGAGACATATGATTATCAGGCAATGAAATTCAGTAAGGACCAATCTAGCAACTGTCGAATCAGAAATGAGGCTTATGAGTCACACAAATCCTCACATCTGTTCTCAAGAACACGAACTTCTTCATGCGCTCCAGTGGCAGAGGCCGAGGTATCAAACCCTCAAAGACATGCACAATATTTACATGTTTTATCGCAGTTGAGCATTCAAATCATCGCGATAATTATGTCTTCAAAATGTGCTTTAGGGTCAAATATAGGCCAGAAAGCAATGAGACAACATCAATGCTGTCCTATATACTCAGAAACAGATAGACGAATCCATTCTCGTACATCTGGCATTGACCCTTATTCAGGAATATACTTTGGTAGTAATATATTAACTTCTTGTTCAAGATGAAAACTAAAATGGAAATTAACATACCATTTAAACATGAAATTCTTTGAGGGAGGCCCAATGGATACAAGTAGGAATAAGCATTAATGTGATCAAATACTGAAGCCATTTTCAACTCTTCCTCGGCTAATGACCTGCAAAAAAGGGTAATATAACTAATCCCGAATCATGGCCTGACACTAATTCCAAATGGCATAGTTCATAAAAAGGAACATAACG
>JAGVVM010014208.1:0-14879 GCA_019149425.1 Psidium friedrichsthalianum
CTCTTTATTTTTTTTCTTTCTTCATCCAACCGGCCACACCAAAGTTCGAGGGCCCAGCGAGGGCCGCAGAAGCTTGGCCACACTCGGCCAACCTCGCCCGAAAAAAAAAGAAAAAACCTCGCCCAAATCTCGAGAGATGACAACATACCTCCACCCAGCGACAGTGAGGTTAAGCCTTATACTCTCGCCCTGGCCAATGGTGACGTTGAACTCACGCAAATGGTGAGGTTGGCTTTGCCTGGCCAAGGGGGTCGAGCTTCTTCTGCCCTCTCCGTTGGGTGGTTGTACCGGGCTCGGCGATCGGCTGGAGGAGGAAGAAAAAGAAAAAAGAAAATAAAAAAGAAGGCAAAAGAAAATAAAAAATTTGACAAAAATTATAATATTATTAAATTAAACAAAAACACACGGTCCGCGCTAGTTGCGCCACCGTGAGTGATTTTCGGTCAAAATTGGCTGGAAACATGAGTGAATTAGTACAAATACAGAAGATTTAGGACTGACTTGGCCAAAAAAAAAATAGGTTTGGGATAGTATTAGCACAATTACAGTAAGTGTATAATTTTTTGGGTAATTTCTCCATTTTTTACGCGAGGGATCCTTCTCTCGAATTTCAGCGGGAGCTTAATGTACCGAATAGAGGTAAGATTGTTAGTTTAAACCAGATAAATTTACTTTTTGAGTCATACATTGAAGGTTTCTGGGGTTTACTTAAATTTAAATCCAAACTTTCCGTCATTCAATAAGTGAACTAAATTGAAAAGAGTAGGACGCAAAAGAAATTTCACAGGATTGAATCTGCGAGAACAACCGGCACCGGGCCTGACTTCGTCGCTGCCTTTCCATGCAAATGATGCAATGGCATTGCAATAAACAAGCATAAGGACACAAATGCTGCACAAATTTCAGCAAAGGAGAAACTAAGGAAAATGGTGTACAAGAAGGCGACCAAATTCGCAAATGGATATTGATGCTGGTGATAAATATCCGACGGCAAATTTCGCTCGAGAAAATTGATGGGAAAAGATGTATTTAAAAAGACTATTTTCGGCCTGACCGACCTTCACTGTCACTCTGCATTCAAAGAAATCTGGGCCATCAAATATGAAGTTAAAAAATTCGAATTCCATCCTATCGGTCATCATTTTCCGTAAATGGATTCTTCATTTTCATTCCTCGTACGATGAAGTTTTAAAGTTAATGTAGTTCCTCGTTCTCGACTCCTTCGATGAGCATATGGTTTTCAAGATATTCTTTGCGAAACCAGACATATCAAAGGGCTAGAGAGAATGGTCATCGCTCATCTTTTCTTTTAGACCTAATAGATGTTTCATCCTTCTAAATGTTCACTATTCTTTTCTTAGCATTCTTGAACCAAGCTGTTGGCGGATCAACAACCTCAGATCACCAAACCTTCGAGGAGATCTGCCACCTGAAATACTTATCAAAGTCCTTCCTGGACAAATTTTTCAAAGATGCGAAACCTCTCGCTGATTGTCCTTAAACAGGGAACGAAACATTGGTCGGCAAGGCCTACTTTTTAACAAATCGATTGTCCTTATCCTTTTGCTAAAGTGTACGGATCTTTGGGATGCGAATGTCGAAGATATTCATAGAGAATATCGCTTCTATGCGAAGAGAATAGAGCTATTCCGAAGCTTTTATGGCTCATGGTGCTTATCATGCCGCCAGAATGTCACACTCCAAGCATTAGAGGAGCACAAGCATAATTTTCCAGAGGCTGATGGATTATTCTCAAGATCCATGGGGATTCCGCAGAATCTTATCCTGAAGACACGTGGCTCGCGGCAACCAGATGTTGGCTCTAATGAAGATCCTAACCTTGACCCAAATCATGGACCTATATTCGTGGGTGAGTATCTACGTTATTACCGTCAAAAGTTATAAACTTCATCGTGTAGTTGAGTCCATGCCTAATCTTTTCAGCTTTTGTCTATATGATTACTCTCCTTTATCCCTTGCCAGTTTGGAATATGCTTTACGACTAGCTATACTGGTCATGAAAAATGTTTGTATTACCATTAACCTCAACTATATAAGGTGATGTGATGTTTGAATTAAAAAAAAAAAAAAGTGACGGCAGAAGGATACTAGAAGTGCCAAAGTTTCTTTGGATCATTTAAGTGTCAAATTAGAGACATTTTAGTCAAATTAATTACGTGACATTTTATTAAATTTTTAGTATGACGTGGCGTTTTTAAAAAAAATAAAGTCCACTTGGAATTTTTGTATAAGACACACGCAAGATATTAAAAAAATTAAACTTAAAAAAATTGAGAAAAAAAGACAAACTCAAGCTGACTCTGGCCAAGCCCTCGCTAGTGCTGCCACAGCCATCGTGAAGGGCTAGCAAAGGTCGCTTGGGCCTTCCCGAAGCTCGGCGGCCCTCATCCTAGGTTGGGCATGACCCTCGCTTAGAGGGCTAGCAAGTCCTTCCAGGGCTTCGAGAAGGCTCGGGCGACCTCCGCCAACCCTTCCCAATGATTACCACTAGCGAGGGATTGGCCACAGCCAGCCTGAGGATTTCTTTTTTTTTCTTTTTTTTTCTTTTTAGTTTTTTTTTAATCAAATTAAGTTTGTATTTTTTATTCTAATTATTTTTAACATTTAGGGTTTTTATACTTTAGATGCTGACTGGAGCTCCCACGAGTCACGTTGGGTCAAGATACTAATAACAAAAGGCCATGTCAAATTTCCGGCCAAACATATCAAAATTGGCACCGAAACGATTGTTTTATGAGAAAAAATTAGCACTTAAGTAATTCAATAAAAAAATTTGGCACTAAAGTGAGCTCCGTACACAATTTTTTTAGCTCTTTTAGTGTTATCTTCCACAAAAAAGGTGGAGTCGGGAAAAGATAATTTTCTGCTATGTTCTCTCAAACTAAATAAGTTTCCCTATCGGTGTGCACGTACCCTTAATGGCCCCATCTCAAAATAAGTTTCCCTATATATAGGCCCTAAAGGAGAAATGTCTACGAGAACATAGACACTAAATAAGTTTCCCTATCGGTGTGCATGTGCCGCTAATGCCCATCTCAAGGCTCTCTTACCTCTAGAAAAGCTTTCTCATCCGCAGGATCCATTTAAAGTTGACAAGTCGAGAGTATGCTTGTCAAACCAGCTCATCCTGTTGAATTGAACTTGAAATTATGTAAAGTTGACAAGTCGAGATTACACTTGTCAAACTGGCTCATCCTTATGGCGAGAACGCATACACATCTCGATTCTCCATTGGTCATCTTCCTCTTGATCAGCTCACCCTCCCCGACAAGAACTCTAGAAAGGCAACGGCATCGTGCCCCCATCATATTAATTTCAAGACCGTTATCTTCCCCTAAAAACCATTAAAAAAACTTACGATTGCGATGAATGATTCGAACAATATTTCCTTAAAAAAATGATCACTCGTATTGCCTACAAGAAAGAATTAATACAGAAAGATTCATCATTCATGTAATGTTAAGACATAAACTGCTGTCGACAAAGAAAGCAATTTCATTGGCTAATTATCTTAAGAGATACTAACGATCATTTTCGGGAAAATATTTTTCGAATTATTCACTTTTAGCAAAACAAACGGAGCCTTAATTGTTGGGAAAAAGCCAACAATATAGAAGCTTATTGACAACACGCATGACACCACTTCTGAAGCAGAAATCCGTTTGGTTACATAGATTCATTTTTATTTTTATTTTTATTTTTTAAGTATTTTTTTTATTTAGAAGTAATTTTGGAGCCATTTGGAAAAGTAAAAAAAAAAATACTTTTCTAGAAAAATCAACTTCTGCAGAAATAGAAATTGCCATGCGCCCCCAGAAGAGGGGAGAGGGGATAAAACAGAAGTGACAAAGACAGAAGATAATAAACCGACACACAGAGCTTTCAAAAAATTTCCAGAAAAACCCAACAAAAATAAAACAAAAAGAAAAAAGAAATGCCTCTCCAATGGAGCATCATTACATGGGACAATGGACCGTGCCGGTCCACTCGCACATTCCAACTCAAATTATGGAAAAATTCAAAGCAACAAGGAATCCACAAAAGATTCCTGCTGGAGGTGATCCTCCGACCTGAGCAGCTCGTGATACTCCTCAAATATCTTCTCCAGCATCTTCTTATTGCTGTTGTTGGGCAACCAAATACGATGGCATGGGGAAGAAGATGACGGGTTCTTACTGTCGCCGGAGCAGACCATCTCATCGCGGCTGCCGCCACCCACTCTTCCACATCCACCATGGCGTTGTAGTCGTCGTCGTCGCAGAACCAGTTGTTTTCTTTGGCCTCGCTGATCATCCACGAAAGATCGTTGTTGCTGCAAGTGTTGTTACTGTTGAAGATCATATTGTGGTTCTCGTGCGTATCATGAGCCATCGCCTCTTCGTCGGCGCCGCCCTCGACGGTCTCGAAGCTGCGGTTCCTTGCAATGGAGAATATCGGGGAAACCCTAGTTGCCTTGGGCTGGTGGACTTTGATCTTCGCGGCGGCGGCGGCATCTTCTTCTTGAGGGCTCTTCTTTGATTGCCTCTTCTTCTTGCTGGTGCTGATGAGGTTGCTGTTGTTATTTTTGTTGCTGCTGCTTCTCTTCTTTGGGCCCTTCAGTCCTCTGCTGGGGTTCTCGTTGCTGTCGGCGGTGACTCGCTTGCTGAGGTGGGAGTTCCAGTGGTTCTTGATTTCATTGTCGGTTCGGCCGGGAGTCTTCCGGCAATCAGCGACCACCGGTTTCCAAGGAGGGCGTGAAGTCTCATGATGAGGTCTTCCTCATCCGGAGTGATGTTCCCCCTCTTTATGTCTGGCCTTAGATAGTTCATCCACCTTAGCCTGCAGCTTTTCCCACATCTCAGCAACCCTTCACGCATTGTACAAGGGAAAAAAAAAAACCAAAAAAGGGTCAGCTTCTCTCAAGTTCTGTCAAGGACCCATCTATCCTGTTTTTTTGGTAAAGAAGGACCCATCTATCATTAATCCTCGAGTAATGCAGAAACAAATTATAGAGGGAGAAAGCTCCGCCGGAAAAAATCAATTTCAACCCAATTAAGCGGGTCAAGAAAGTTCACATTTGCTCTAGTTTCGCTCAAAATGACATTGACAAATGCCATCCAACAGAAGAAAAGAAAAACCCTCATGGTATATGATTGGATGGATCCGTAAACCTAGCCAATTCAGCTTCTCTCATCTTCTGTCACGAAGAAATCTCCCGGTATTGGCCTCTGGGAAGGTTTCGGTCGAACGGGAAAACAGAGCAATCGAAGTTTCACCTGCTTTCTTAGGCAAGGACCGCCAATGACCCTCGCCGTGCGTCTGAATGTACTTAACGAGCATGGTGTCTTCTTTGTTCGTCCAAGGCCCTCTACGTAAACCCACCTTAGAACAGCATGGTGCTCTTCCCATGCTCTCTGCTTCTCTCTCTCTCTCTCTCTCTCTCTCTCTCTCTCTAGATTTCTTCCAACAATATGCGAAGAGGCACGAGACAAGCTACGACGTTGTCCTCTTATATACCACGCGAACCTTTGAACTTTCTAGGGCATAGTTTTATTCCCCCAACGAAGAAGCTGTCGATTATTTAATGACTATCACCACATGATCCATGCCTTCGGGTCGTCCCTTCCCAGCTTCCATGAACTACGTGGTCAAATCAAACGTTACTCGGAAGGGTGAAAGATGAGATTTTATCCGCGAGAAATAGATTATTACTTATCATTATTCTAAGGACCACCAGATTTATTGGGGTTTGGGAAGAAGGTGCGTTAAGTTACAAGCAAGTGGCCTGTCTCACTTGAGTTTGTTTAAACACAGGTGTAAAACCAAGATGATATTTGAGTTAGGAAGCTGCTAGCCTGACTATCCGATAGCACTGTCAGTTATTTCTGACCATGATCTCCCAATCAATGAGACGGTAATGATGTGCTTTATGCAAAATATGCGATAATAATGCATGGATTTATGGTTGAAAATGTACCATCTCTGACAGTACTATCAGCAAAGAATTTCCTTTTGAGTTAATTAGCATAGAGTGTTGTCCATGCAATAAACAATTTTAAGTAAGATCGTCAAAATGTATCAGCAGATTGGAAAGAAAGCTTCGTCTTTCGTGATATTATTTGCATAATTTTCGCAAGGTGAAATTGGCTTTTCAGCCTTTCCCTTCCCCCAGTGATCTTGGACAACGATGGATGGCTTTCGAGAAAAAGCGCATTATTGGGGTCCTAAATTAACCTTTGTCTCTTAGCACTGACGAGTGAGGGGGAGAAAAATCATTGGATCTTCCCGTAAATGATTTTGACACGATCGGTAAATGTGGGAAAACGAAGCACGAGCTCCAATCCCACGGTGTACATTCCGAAAACGATCGGCAAAGAATGCGGCGGAACCCCGGCTCCGGTACCGTATCGGAAAGCCCGAACTAAAAGCTTAAGTCAATAGGTGAAGGAAAACCGCACGCGTGCAAAGAACGTGTAAACCCTATGGACAAACGACATCGGATACTTTAACATAAATCAAAGGAGAAAAAAGAAAGAAAGAAGAGGAATCCTTATTCACTGCTGGTAACAGAATTGTACTTCAAGCCGGCGAACGAGTGATGACTACGTCGTTCGGGGGTAAAATACTGAAGATGTCGGCCAGTTGAGTGCAGAACAATCATGTGAATGTTAGGAAATCGACACCAGACATTGGCGACGAAGGGTGGACGTGAAATCGCCTAAGAAAGAAGATAGCCTCGAGCTCAACTACCCCCTCCTTTCCCTTCACTTCTCCTTCTTCATCTGCCCTTCTCCCGCACGAACATCAATTTAACCACCACAAACATCTCGGTTGGTGGCCAAATTATTGAGCGATGGAGATGCGTATTTATTAAACCAAAGAGTCAATCTCACCAAAAACCCCAAATTAATACATCTATGATAAGTTTGCCCCAAATCAATTATTTGAAATCACAAACTAATTAAATTTAACTTCCGTTAGTTTTCGTTAAATTTTACCGTCGAATTGCTAAGTTGCCACGTTGACAGGTGCACCAGTTTGAGATTTTTACCATCTGTTTGTCAGGTGTACAAGTTCGGAGTTTTTTCGTGATATTAACCCAATTTCACCGAAACTAATGAGGGGTAAATTTATCACAGGTGTACCGATTTAAGATTTTTTTTTTATAGTAAAAAATTAGTTTATAATAAATTTGTCACGAATGTATCGATTTGAGATTTTATGTGGTTAAAAAATTAATTTGCGATATATTTGTTACATATATGACAGTTTTGGATTTCCGTGATGTTAACCCTAAATCAGACCACGACAATCGACATAGTTGCACGTCGTCGTCAATCATATTGATTGAATGATGCAAGAAACCGGTTGAGTGTGAAGCACACGACTTGTAGATAGGGCACGAGGAGGAGTCGGCCCAAACCGGGGTTTTCCCCCCAACCACGGGGATGTGCCGAAGGATCTTAGGGTGTTGCTTTTGTTTCTAGTCAATTCGGATCGAGTCCAACGCCCGAACGAGGGTTTGTGCTGTGTGGTATTTATAGCATATGGGGATAAGATATGCTTGGATCGATCATGCTTTATGTCTAGGCCACTACTTCAAATTTGTCGCGAAACAATACGGCATGCCAAAATTTGTGCGCGAAAGATTTCTCGATTTGAAGTTTGGAAGCCCACGTGCCAAATAGAGTCGACTGCCTAGAGAAAGACGACAGACTTACAATAATGCGAGCCTGTCGTGTCGGTAGTCCTTGTTTTTTGTTCTCGCGAAATCGCGACGTGATCCTAGAATTCACATTGGTCAGCATAATCTGTTTTTTTTTTTGTTTCCCCGACCACAGCAATTGTTCAATCTTGTGAAGGGACAATCTCCAAGTTGAGCATCAGTCCTTTTTTGGAAGATACAAAACGAAATCAAGTGGTTCTAGAATTCACTTTGGATAGCATAGTCTACCTTTAATCACGTGTTTTGTTGGATTAATTTCGTTGCCTGCATAAACAAGACAATGGATAGAGACCCTCCAATTCCATCAACGTGGGTTATAACTGTTGATGTTTAGAGTCAGAGAAAAACTAACGGCAAAGCATTTATGGTGGCTCGATCCAAACTAGAGTTGTGTAATATATATTTATAAGAGTGACTAAGTATAGTAAGAGTATAGATAAAACATAATTAGAGGAATACCCCACTATACATGTAAATTACATGTTATATAACTTCCTAGATATTAGGGGTGAACAAAGGAGCCAATTGGACTCGAGAACCGAATCGAATTGGCCTTCCTCCACTGGCTCACAGGGGAATTGATTTGTTTTCCGATTCAAGGCCGATTCTCCGTTAGAACTGGCTTTCAATAGGGACGAGTGGTTTCAAATTCCATAAAGATTTCACGTGGAACTTGAAATCTGCCCGTCAAATAGGTTCCGAGGTTTATTCAAGTTCCACATATATTTTTAATTGAATGATAGTAGTAAATCATTACATTTAAGAACCACAAATTTGTTGCTATAATCCACTGACCACAACTCATATTTAGATACACGAATAAATATGAAATACTAATAAAGTAAAAGCTCTGGTCATAAATATCGATGAAAATGAAAGCCCGGACTAATGATTCCAGATTATACGCTCATCATCAGACGCCGTAAAATACCACAGGATCACACGAAAATATACATCAAGAAAATCACAAAAAACTTGTTACAAATCACAAGTTGTTCATTGAAACCTGCAATCTGCCTGTCGAAGTAGTCTTCTCAATTTTTGAAACCTATAACCTACCCCTACTCTGCATTCTTTGAAATCATGTTCTCCCCTAATTTTGAACAGGTTCACGGTCAACCGAACAGCCCTTTTAAGTGACGGTTTCCCGGGGGAAAAAATTATGACTTTGAGCATCCCGACACGAGTAGGCCACCTCGGTGTGTCCTCGTCGAGACTTTCCCTAACTGCTCCACGTTACCATGATGTGCTTCAAGCTCGTCCACTCGATCTTTGCAACTCCTGAAGCAATCACGCACCCTACAACAACCGACCCTTCGTTCACGGTACCGATTCGATTCCAAAACCGTTCCTGCCCTCGATTCGAAACAGGTCGGGATGCCATTCCCTTACTCCGATCGAAGTTCGTCGTCAACGCGTCTCGGGTCGAAGTCAACTACCACGAACCCTCGGCTCGAATTCGGGGACAAGGCAAGCTCCAGGTCGGGGATCAAACTTAGACGAAACTTAAGACTTCTGGCACCACGCTCTGGTCTCCTCTTACCTCATTTCAATACGTAGATGTAGCCTCAATATCCGGGCCGTTGAATTTCGCCACCAATCGCGACATCCAAAGTCTTCTCGAACGTGCACGGTATCCCCATCCACGGCGGTTCACTGGTCCCTCCACTGAACTGGGATCTGCCGGTGCAAATTTAATGGTGGCAGCACTGCCTGGCGAAAACAATTCTAAAGCCGGATCTCGAATTCGTTATTCTAATGAAGATGTCGGAGACGTGACTCATCTCCACCACAAACCCTATAAACAAATCGCTGAACCAAGATTGAGGTGGTCGCGACCGAGCGACCATTTGTCGACCCCGAAATTAATCAAATGCTCTTACGTTGAGTTTGCATGTGATAATCCCTGTTGCTAGACACCGGCGTTGGCCAGTTATGCTGACAGTCCGAGACGATCCAGATGATACTTCGAAAGGGTGGAAAGACATCCCAATGAGCGATCCTCCTGAATTGAGGATAAGATTCCACGAGCTTTCAATGCTCTCCTAACACTATTTTTGAAATTTTACGCCATCGCACGATCATGAGCTGTTCCCCACGTTCTTCGTTGATGGTAGCAGTACTAGCGGTTCCGTCAATAAAAGATGCGGCAGTTCTAAATTGTTTGAGGTTGTAATTAAAAAAAAACACCACCCCCCTTTTTTTTAATCTTTTAATATAGGTAATATCACGTACTCTTTTGATTTTCGGTTGACATCGCAAGCTAGCGGAAGTCTGTCGTTTTCCACGACACTGTCTCGCTCGTGTTTTGTAGAGTCAACGCACTGAAAATAGAAGAAATTTCTCTTTACAAAGTATGGCCAATAAATGCCTGTTTGGTAAGGTTTCTATTCTTCGGAATAAAAAAAAAAAATCTGAAATGTGTTTAGTAACGCAAATAATTTTGATTCTGATTTTGCTTCCGAAAAAAGTTTTGGACCGAAAGTAAAAAATGAAAAAAAAGTTGGTTCGAATCACAGAAAAGAAAAAAAAATCTCAATTCTTTTGAAAAGATTAAGCCCGCATAGGCTTTCACGTGAACTTCTGAAATTTAAAAAAAATTAAAATTAGATATGAAAATTTACTAACAATTAAATTTTTTTAAAATTAAATTTAAAAATAAGATTTAAATTTCTTTTCAAGATTTAAAATTTTTAAAAAGGAGGAATTAAAAATATAAAATTCAAAAAATTTTAAAAATAAAAATGGGGGCAATTAAAAAAGTAAAAAACTTTAAAAATTTACAAAATTTAAAAAAATTGAAAAGGTTTAGAAAAAAAGATGAAGAATTTTAAAAAAATAATTCTAGCTACCTGGCTATTCTAGGGAATAAAATTTTATGCAATTACCAAATCCGTTTCTATTTGAGAACAAAATTTTGTACAGTTAGCAAATATTTTCTGATTTTCTAAAAATCATCTAGAGAACATAATCAGAAAATATGATTCTAATTAGAGTCACTTTTTTAGATCAGAATCGTTATCAAACATGCCCTAAGTGTCTCGAGGACAATCATTAACAAAACCCTTTTAACTCACAGGTGTCCTATTTAGGCTCTTCATGTCTTGATCCTTATAGGCGGAGCAGTCTAGTGGAGGAACACCACATATACGCAAAGCATATAAATAGTATCTCGTCGGGCAATGTGAGAAATTTCTACACCCTCTCTTACATGCAAGCTGTGAAATTTGGCTAATGGGAGTGATTGCGCCCGTGAAAGGGCCTGATTATGATGCCATATTAGAAAAGTTCGAATTTACGGGTGGATGGAAACTCTATATAATAGAGCATATGAACCCCATTGCTAAGTGATGTGTGCAATGCTTCTTAGGTAGTAATTAACATCGGTTAATTTCAGTGTAAAAAAGCTCAACGCTGGATGTCTAGGCGTGATACTAAGAATCGGCAAGCAAGCAAGGACGGGGGAAAAAAAATGCAAACCCAAAAGACATCCGGCGAAATTGGAAGACACGCTATGTTTGTTTTCTCTGCCACGTTCTAGGGTTTTTGGAACGGAAGAGACGAGGAGCACATGTTAGGTTTGGACACACAGTGAACAGGATGAGATATTTATACCAAAGTTGGATGGATTCCTGGCCACACGAGAACCGATGAGGTGTTGGATCCAGCGCCCGCTATTAAAGGATGCTTGATTAAAATTAAAGTTCGATTTTCGATGTTTCGTCCGACCTTCAACGGGATAAAACAGGAGCTCTTTTTTTTTTTTTTTTTGGGGGAGAGGTAGTGACTGTTCCCGTCTGTAGCGGACGGCGGAGATGGCGCACTGAAACGCTGGAGGAGCCGCGCTGAAGGACTTAAACGGACGTCCCGTGTCATCGCGCGTGCTTCGCGATGGGTGCGTATTGATTGACTTCCGCACGCACGGGCCATTTTAGGTAAGGCAGGTTCCCGTCGCACGGTGTCGGATGCTGCTGCTTTTCTTCTTTGGTACTTGATACATGATAGGATGGATGTGACTCCGCTGAAGAAGTCCCATATCATATAACCAATATATTGTCCGACTCAATAAGTTAAATTTTAAATGAAAATAAGTTCAATTAAACATGACGATGGATTCCAATTTGAATTCTCTTTAACGATCTATACAGGACAATTAATCCGATGGCCCAAAGATTCTCTCTCCCTCTCTTTTAAATGAGGATGTGATGTGTGATAAATAGCTTTTAATTGTGATAACTCACACCGTAACAATCATCATGTAATGCAAGAAATTGATCCGACGGCCCAAAGATTCTCTCTCTCTCATTTAAATGTGGATGTGAGGAGTGATTAAATTGTTCCATACTAGATATCCTACTAACAAGTCATACAAATCGATGTTGTTATGTGATCGCATTAGATATATGAACGTGTTCGCCGTCTTCTATTCCAAACACACTTCTCCAAAAACCATGCAATCACGCTGCGTAAATTTAGTCCTCTACATTTTCAGTACAGATAGCGTTGGTCGAGTTCATTCAGAAGAGTAAAGTACGCAAATCTTAAGAAAGGAGGCTGTACGTTCCAACTCCAGGAGGGAGCTCCTACCCAGACAAAATGGCCGACGGACTGGAGTGCAACCCAGTTGGTGACTTCAAAATGGAAGCAGGGCATTGCCTTACTTTAAAACTTTATGGCCAACACTGCGGTGACTTGCACAGATGTAAAACCGAACCCCAGCCAAGTTACGAAGCTATGACAAGGCGTTATCGAAAAGGATAGGAAAACTTTACGAGCTGTCAACTCCGAATATGATTATGGCGACTCAACAGAAGTTGTAGCAGCACAAAGTGATGAAGAGAAAGCAGAACTCGCTGAATTGTGATGATGTGCACTGTCGCAAAGAAGAGCTTATTGGTGTTAAAGGGACGAGAGCTGAGTGCGTGAGAGCCTGTGTGTTTGTGACCAGAGTTCTAGGTTGATCATATACCCATGATCAGTTTCATCAAAGAAAGTCTTCGGGGGAAAGAGTGAAAAGTGCATCGGTTCTGCTCCTTCTTTTGTTGCCAATCTCGCATTCGTGTTGCAAGAAAAGGAAAGCAGACATGCTCGGCAAGCCCGTTTATTGCCATGGCAAGTACAGTGGGGTGGAAGAGAGGGAAATCCTAAGGAGAGCGCTTTAATAAAAAGCATGGGACAAGATTTGATCAGAGTGGTCACTATTCCTAGTCGAGAGCAGGCCAAGCCTCACTAATCTAATCCGTGTTCTTCTAAATCTATATACTTCAGTGTAGGCCCACTCACATGGACCAAAACAGCTCTAGCATCAAGCAAAGTCGGATGATGAGACTGTTGCATGGGACTGCAAGTTTCGCGCATCAGCAGGTAGACACTCATCATAAACATGGAGGGGTATACACGCAGTTATTACAGACAATCAACCCATATAAATGAACCTCGGTGCCAAAGCTAGATGACTTGACCAGTATTGGAAGACCTCAAGGAGGCACGTTTGGGCAGGACCAGTCATTGACCTGACGTGACCGATAGTATAGAAGTTCGATCATGCAATAGAAACAATTGGTAATCTTCCTTATGGTAATGGGTATAGATATATTTAGACCACCATTAAAAGCAACTACATCAGCGCTCTCCTCGCATCCCGATAAAGAGGTAGCACTAGCATGACAAGAAATCTAGAGCAAAAATAATCTCAAGTGTGAAAGACAAGAAGAGTCCACCATGATAAGTGAGCAAAATAGCAAAGCAATAGCTTCACCTGATATCTGTAAGAAGACATCATACTAGGGATCCGGGCTAAGAAGAAATACTTTTTCTGTTTTTATGTGTAAATAGGAGAATCATACATTAAAATCCTAAAAGCAAGGAGGAAAAAATACATCTTGACAGTCCAGCTCTACACGGCACAGCAAATCACCATTGGCTCATATATCCCAAAATAGTCCCCCGAGGAAGCCTATGGTTAGTGACGCAATATTCCAAATCTGCGTACGTGTGCATATTGGTAAAACTTTGCTACCACCATACAAATACTGCCAATGGTGTTAAGGAAGAGCATCGGGTTCTATAGTCTTGTGTGTGTGAGCTATGAGAACCTGCCATAAATGAAAAGGCGTATCGAAGGAGGTCCTTCTTGCGATAAAAACAGCATGAGTGACTTAAATTGTGAGGTGATGGCATCTAAGTAGAGATTTTATAGAGACATAGCACAAACAATGGTTTTTAAAATAACCAGGTTAGAGGCTTGTGATGCCTCCAAGCTCATAACTTATTGGGAACATTATAGATCCGATAAACGCTACCAAATAAGAGCACATAAGTAAACTGCATAGATACACAGCTGTGCAATTTTTGTTTTTTTCAGATATACAATGAAAACAGACGCAGTCAATAATATAGTGTTAGCATTCAGAGCAGACATAAATATGAGGAGTGATGGACCATGTGCAAAATTGAACGGATCCGTGAATGAGCAGTGGACGTCCAAAGGTATCGGAAACGACAAAACTAGTTGTAAAGACATCCATGGTTAAAACATTCCCTCACAGCAACAATGGCTAATTAGGTGAAACGCCGCAAAGGAACTATGTTAAAAGTAGTCACGAACTAGGCCATAAAACAAAATGAAGTCTATGCCTTTTTAGTTGGGGTGCGGGTGGGGTGGGTTAAGAATCATCGTTCTTTCTTTCTTTGTCACGGAGAGCAAAATATAGGCAAGAATGGTCACATTGCACTTGCAAACAACAGCGGCTGGTTCACATTTTTTCATGATTTGCCAAACATTGTGACAAAATGCCAGGAACATAAGAGCAGCACCGGTCGAGAGTAGACAGGGTATCAAGATGTCTAAATACCAGAGAAGCAAGTTCAGATGAATAGTCGAAAATCCTTAGGACTATTCTCTTGAAACATCATCCAGAAACAATAGCACCAAGTCTTCTAACTCAAATTAGGATAGGCAAAAATTGTGTTATGGATGGAATCCACCAACTCACAACAACAAGAAACAGTGCAGACATGGCCAATGGGTGCAGTCGACATACTATTAACAAAGTAGAGCAGCGTGAAAAGGCTTTAAAGATATGCAAACACTTTACAGAACCAAAGGAACAGCAGTCAAAAACTTCCTATTTCGAGGAGTTGCTTGCCATTG
>JAGVVM010014212.1:0-10188 GCA_019149425.1 Psidium friedrichsthalianum
TTGATGTAGAATTTTTTTTTTTTTGGGGGGGTGGGGGGGGGCGGAGGGAGAACAAACGGAGGAGAAAAGACGGAATTTCAGCAATCCAGAAGGCTTCTTCAGAACATCCACTTCAGCCATGGCTTCTTCTCCTCCATCTTCAGACCATTCAGCCATTTCTCTCCATTTTTTCATCTCGTCGTCTTTGAGTGGCTAAATTTATTTTTATCGTCTTTGAGTGTAGATGGACATCTTGTTTGATTTTAAACTTTTTATTTAGTTTTTGGTATTGCACTTGATTGCTTGGGAAAGACTACATTTTTACCTATTTCATTCAAGAATTTTATTGTTAATTAAGTTTTATGATTTAGTTTTTGTGATTCTAATTTTGTACCTAAGCTAGTTTTAATTGTACTGACGATCAGGCCGATGATAATCTATATCTAATCATACTATGCATGCTAAGATTAGAAAGCGAAAGACGATAGTGATCGACAAGATAAGTTATAACTAAGATAGACCGTAGATTGTCTTAGTGACTATAGCAAGCTTGTAGTTTGTTAGGTTTGATAGTGCAAACAAAGAGGCTATTCAAATAAAAAGTATCGTGGATTCGAGACTTAAAGGCGATAGTTTTTCTCATAATTGTTTAAATCTTATTTTAATTAACTAAATTTTAGAATTAACCAAATTACTTAGTAAAATAACCCTCAAATTCGTCCTTATTTTTCTCTGCTGTTTGACCCCTTCTTATCACTAGCTATAGTTAGTAATGAGGGTTTTATTTTTTTTTTTATCACACTACGACATGATCAATCAATTCGGCGAATTTCAAGATAGATCCTCTACTATGTTTCAAACAAGGAAACACACTCTATTAGTTACCAATGCAAAGAAGTGCTTATTACAACAAAAGAAAGGTGTCGCCAAGTGAGTGCGGTTGGTCAGAGTGCTACACTTTGAAAGCCATGGTGACCAACAAAACGGTGCTGCCAAGTAAGCGCAATTGGCCAAAGTGCCACACTTGAAACGCACGAGTGATAGAGAACCTTGAAAACAAAGAGAAGCTATCGGTGTTGAGGAAAAAACTGTTCTGTTGTGCGAGTGTGCACCTCCATTTATGTAAGATCCAAATACACAGGGTTGATCTTACCTTACCCAAAAAAAAAAAAAAAACACACAGGGTTGATAATAGGAAAAGGCGCATGGAAGAGACAGACAACCTGTAATGAGGGCGTTGCAGAATTGAGTGGGTGAGAATTACACAGGCTGGTTATTCTATGTCCCTCGTATGATACAAGGGACCGAACGACTTGTGTCCTTGGGTCCTTCCACACTCATATAACCTTGGCTTGAAGTGATGCTTATTGGTGCCAAATAACGGATAAGCGATACAGAGGGGGAAGAAGCAATTAGATCTGTGGGAGTGGCGTTAGAACGGTTTATGCTACAAGTTCTAGGATTAGATAGAATACATGCCTCAGGAGCTCTAAGGCAGGGTTGACCTCTCATGTGCAAACTGATCGAAACTAATATATCTATCCTAATGAGGTCATGATAGGGCGAAAACAGTTGTGGTGCCTAAGTAACCTGCTCTCATTTGATATTAAAGGATGTTTGAGTTAAACTTGGTGTGTATGATTCGATACGAGAAAACCTTCGCTTAAGTGTTCTATGGAACAATATGAGAAATAAGGCTAGCCTGGCGTAACGACCCGCTAAGCGCTACATGGGCTATTTCGCGATCAAGGAATCTCTGAACCCGTGACACATGCCTCTGCGACTGTCTCACAAGTACAACCCGTAAAAAATTTTGGGCCACTCTTCCTTTTCTTCGATTTACTTTATTGATAAAGTGATGTATTGATACTTCAACCATAACACACGCGTATTACCAGCATCAATTACGTAGGGCACAAGTGTGAAGGTATGCATATGCATGGATTCTCCATCGTCGTCAAATGTGATGTACGCATACCTGCTTGATCCTGAACGTCACGTGATCACTGACTCAACAGTAGTGAGGTCCTACATGCATAGTTTTCTTCTGACAAGTGTGCATACAATTGCACAGACACACGCATACGCGCGCATATACATCCACGATTAATATTGGTTCTTGACCCTACGTGACAATATTTCGTAAGTTCACTCGTCACTTGTATTGTATCTGATCTACTCCACAAATTCACCGTTCGTGCAATTTTGACTTCACGCAATCACAGAGCCACACACAAAGAGAGAGAGAGGCTCACGCCAATTAAGGCAGGATAAAATTAAGTGCAGTGGCCAATAAACTAGTGGAATCCACGTCATGCTGGTTGCTCCTCTTTTGGCAATTCTTACAAAGCCTCCCCACCCATTAAAACAAGAGCCCTGAAACGAGGAGCCACCATCCCCCCCTTCTTTTCCTTTTCCATATCCTTTTCTTTTCCATCCCCTCATCGTCCAATGCTCAGTGCTAACATTACCACCACACATGTTGTCGTTAGCATAAGAGAGGCATATGGTGGCAGATTCCACTTTACATTTTCCATTGACATATAATATCCGAAGCTCTTTCTATCTCCCGCTTTCAGTGCACATCGTGATTAAGAAAGAAAAACCGACAACAAAAAAAGGAGAAGGAAAACATCGAATGGACATGTGGCCCTATAATTGCATCGCCTCAATGTTGTGGCGAGACAACGACACAGCTCTGCACGTTCCTAAATGGATCTAAAGCCAGTACTTGCTGTCAAGTCATTTCAAGGACAATTCCAAAAGTATCAATGGAGACAACTATCGAGGTTGCTGAAGGAATAAAAACACAAAAAAAAAAACTCGTAATTTGAGCAAAGCAAGTTTAATTTAACTTAAAAACGAACACAAGTGGTTCTTTCTACTCCTCCAAGGCTATATTTCATTGCTGCACAAGTCAAGACTCTAGAGTACTTTTAATCACGAAAGACAGAAGACTAACGGAGACCAGTTTTTCAGGCTTTATGAGCATATCTATCTCGTCATTGAGTTGAGAAATACTTCTGTTTCTAACAAGGTATCGACTTAGATTGAAAGGGAGTTTACCCGTTTTCCCGTGATTTTAGTTTCAAGTTTTGTTGGAGCACTTTAAGAGTATAATCTTAATGCACTAGGCCTAAGTGGAGGAGCATGCCCAGATTCACCATGGACCAATTGAAAAGCGGCCCCAATACCACTTGAATGCTAAAAAAAAAAAAATACTTAACTCAAAGTAGATTAGAAACGTTGTCTTGTAAATTCTGCTCTAAACATCTACAACAGTCTACCGAGTCTATAGTGACTTTAAAGTTTCAGCTAAAGCTTGAATCATAAACTTTCTAAACCTTCAGACAGTACAAACCAGAAATACTTGTTTAGTTCAATGTTTTATTTCAGTAAAAAAGAGTCCATGAGTACCTCTTGCCTCAAAAAGATGCTGGCAATAGCTCAAGTATGTGATCGGTCCATATTTATGCCTAAAAAGTATATTAAATTTATGGATTTTAAATAAATATTAATAATTAATTTTGCAAAATCTTATCTTTAGCACGTTGGATTTCCACTAGCTCTTGATTGATTGCATATGCCGAAATCAAACACAATCACAAGGTGATCCTGCCTATAAAAGAGGAGCTACTGTAGATTTATTATTATTATTATTATTATTATTATTATTATTATTTTGGGTTTTTTTGGGGGGGGGGGGGAACGAATGAGAGAAAAGGGAGGCAGGAAGCAAAGAAAGAACCTACAGAAAATTCACTTTGGCCATGGTTCTTCTCCAATTTCTTCTCCGTCATTCATCTTCATGAATAGCTAAATTTATTTTATCATCTTTGAAAATGAAACGATACTTCTTATTGATTGTAAACTTTTTTTTTAGTTTTTGGTATTGCACTTGATGTTTGGGAAAGGCTACATTTCATCCATTTCATTCAAGAATTTTATTGTTAAATCGAGTTTATAATTTTTGTTTTGTGATTCTAATTTCATACCTAAGCAATAGTTTTAATTGCAATTTACGATCAAGGTCAATGTAATCTTTATCTAATTGAACTATGCGTGCTAAACTTGGAAAGAGAAAGACGATGGTGATCGGCAAGATAGGTTATAATTAGGTTAGGTGGTGGATTATCTTAGCGATTATAGCAAGCTTGTAGCTTGTTAGGTTTGACGGTGTAAACAAAGAGGCTAACAAATAAGAATGTATCATGGATTCGAAACTTAAAGACGATAGTTTTCTCATAATTGTTTAAACCTTATTTTAATTAACTAAATTTTAGCATTAGGCTAAATTACTTAGTAAAAAAAAAAACTCAAACCCATCCTTATTTTTCCCCCTGGTTCGACCCCTTCTTGTCACTATCTATAGTTGGTAATTGGGGTTTAATTTTTTTTTATCACACTACGACATGATCAATATTTCTCATATGTTTTTTTTCAATAAATTAGATTGGTCTTGAAATCCAAATGTAATGCAACAATCAAGATTGAGGAAAGAGAAGAAGAGCTTGACAAATGGACATACAAGCGATGAATAGAGAAACGAATGAGGTAGAAAGCAAAGGATGCAAAAAATTCACTTTGGCCATGGCTTCTTCTCCGAATTCTTCTCCAATTTCTTCTCCATCATTCATCTCCATGAATAGCTGAATTTATTCTATAGTCTTTGAGTGTAGATGAAACGATACTTTTTGTTTGATTTTAACATTTTTATTAGTTTTTGGTATTGCACTTGATTTTTTTTTTTTTGGGAAAGACTACATTTTCATCTATTTCATTCAAGAATTTTAGTGTTAAATCAAGTTTATGATTTTAGTTTTTGTGATTCTAATTTCATACCCAAGCAATAACTTTAATTGCAATTTACGCTGAGGGCCGATGATAATCTATATTTGATCAAACAATGCATGCTAAGCTTGGAAACGAAAGACAATAGTGATTGACAATATAGGTTATAATTAGGGTAAGTCGTGGATTATCTTAGCGACTATAGCAAACTTGTAACTTGTTAGGTTTGATAGTGCAAACAAAGAGGCTAATCAAATAAGAAAGAATTGTGAATTCGAGACTTAAAGGCGATAGTTTCTCATAATGTTTAAACCTTATTTTAATTAACTAAGTTTTAGCATTAAACTAAATTATTTAGTAAAAAAAAAAAACCCTCAAATTTGTTCTTATTTTTCTCTGCGGTTCGACCCCTTCTTATCACTATCTATAGTTAGTAATTAGGGTTTATTTTTTATCACACTACAACACGATCAATATATATCATGTGTTTCTGTTCATAAATTATATTGGTCTTGAAATCCAAATGTAATGCAACAATCAAGATCGAGGAAAGAGAAGGAGAGCTAGACAAATGGACATACAAAAAACCAACCATCCACAATAAGCATATAATTACCTTTTCTGTTGTCAAATTAACATAAATGGAAGTTCATCATTATTTTCCTTTTTTCTTTATCCTAAGAGGAGGTGCAGATTATGGAGGCATTCTTGCACAAACTTTACATTACATACTAAAGGAAATTTCAATTTCGTACCACTATCAAGAGTAGTATGGGTGTGCATGGTCCAGGTGATCCAGTCCGAGTATGGAACCGAGGATCAGACAGGTAATATCGATCCTGGTATGGAACTAGGAACTAGACTAGTAGTCTCGGACCCCAAATTTTTAAGATCGGGGACCGGACCGGCTTGGGACTAGTGGTCCGGTCCGATCCGATCCTAGTGGGATTGCTAACTTCAGTTGCTTATAGAAATCTAATAATTGGATTTAAATTAACAACTTCCAATCTCAACTATCAAACCTAGCAAAACATACACATTACCATCGTTCAACCATTACATGAATACTTATAATCCTAAAATAATGAGAAAAGACTAAATTAAGAAGGGTTAATACCACGAAAAACCCCAAACTGGCACGCTTGTGACAAATTTACCCCCAAATTATTTTTTTGACCACGAAAAACCCCAAACTGGTACACATGTGACAAATTTACTCCCAAACTATTTTTTTAACCTAAAAAAACCTCAAACTGGTACATTTGTGACAAATTTACCCCAAACTGATATATTTGCGACAAATTTACCCTCCGTTAATTTTCGTTAAATTTAACGTTAAATACTTAGTTGGATGGCATGTGGCACTTCACGGGTATACCGGTTTAGGATTTTTTACTCTCCGTTTACCACAGGTTTATCAATTTAGGGGTTTTCATGGTACTGGTCCAATTTAATAAAGGGTAAATTTGTCATAGGTATAATAGTTTGGGGTTTTTCGTGGTAAAAAAATTAATTTGGGGTAAATTTGTCACAAATGTATCAGTTTGGGGTTTTTTATGGTCAAAAAAATAGTTTAGGGTAAATTTGTCATGGGTGTACCGGTTTTGGGTTTTTCGTGGTAAAAAAAAAATAGTTTTGGGGTAAATTTATCACATGTGTACCAGTTTGGGGTTTTTCGTGGTCAAAAAAATAGTTTGGGGTAAATTTGTCACAAGCGTACCAATTTGGGGTTTTTTGTGGTATTAACCCAATTAAGAAGAAAAACACTCAAAACAACTAAAACAGGATTATGCACCTACATCATTCTCCTCGAGTTGGAAAGAATCAAGCTCAAAGTGGAATTACACTTATACTTCACTGAATCCAAGTGCGGAGAAAATAATGGATTTGTATAATATAATCAAGACAGAACACAGATTGAGTCAAGATAAAACACGATAAGAGATTGCATATTGACAAACCCCATTAGAGGCTATGTTGCGACGGCGAGACGCGAGCGTCGAATGAGAAGAGAGGAGTGAGTGTCAAGTAGAAGATGAAAAAATTAGGTTAACTAATTCTTTAAAAATTTATATTCTCTCTCTCTCTCTCTCTCTCTCTCTCTATATATCTCTATATATATATATATATATATATATATATTTTTTTATGGGCGATCTGGTTTGGTCCCATTCACCATGGAACCGGGGACCGGACTGCCCCTTTCAAATAATAAACTAACTTGGCCAATCCGATCTGGGCCGATCCGGTCTAATTTGCTCATCCCCATGTAATACAATGCAAATGAGTCCACTAGTGCAATCAAATCCACCTTTTCAGCGAATCTTCCATGTAGCTAAGGGGCAGTTAAAACTCTAAAAAATCTAATCCTCCCTGTAGCACATTTAACTAGCTCTTCACAGTAAGCGCCTCTAGAGAGCGGCAAAAGGCATTACATGTTTCTGGGTCCGTGGCTCTTTCAAGTAGGAAGTTCACTTTTCATATGAGGATGGAGTCCAAAAAATGACGCACTCTCGTTTCATGGACAGGCCTAAGAGGCAACTGAGCAGCGAGACCTCGCTTTGCAAAATTTGTCGTCTTCTACCTTGCCGTTCATCATTTACTTCACGTGGCTCCCGATTAGTGGCCGTCACAAAAGTCAAGGGACAACAATCATTGTCCCATCTGGAAGGAAAGCAAAGGAAGACTTGGCCGTTTCATTTAAGCAATTGGCCGCTAGTTCTCAGGTGATGTTAATGCTCATGTTAATTTAGAGCCTGTTCACCTGAATTGTTACATGTTCTCTGACTAAGCTTTCACTCAAGAGCCACAGATTTTTTTAAAATAAAAAAAAATACTTCATTATAGAACATCACTTCTTCTCACTGGGTGCTTATAAAATGCCAACATTAATCATAGAGCCATCTGTGGCCCAAACAACTTTAGTCAGACTCAAAAAGCAGCGATCCGTATTGTCAGCTAGAAGAGCAAAATACATCCTCACTAAACCTGAGGATTTTTCGACCCCCCCAAAAAAAAAAAAAAAAAAGGCCCTGAGGACCACTATGAAAGCTACATCTACGTATCAATCATTTACCCTGGTTATATAAGGACAATGGCTGACGTCACATGCATAAGGTGCCTATCAGAAAATAAAATGCTTGAACCAAGGGTATGGTAAAGATGTAAATATTACAATGTAAAGAAGCACCGTCACAGAGCCTCAACCACCCTGGAACTTGCTTATATATATAACAAGAGGATGCCTAGATATCTGCATAAGGAAGAATACCTGGAGTGGGTTCCCTCATCAGACATAAGAAAAGCGAGACGAGATACAAGAGAAGATGGCGCCAGAAGAAATCCGGAAGGGTCCATGGACAGAACAGGAAGACTTCAAACTGGTCTGCTTTGTGGGCTTGTTTGGGGATCGACGTTGGGATTTTATAGCCAAGGTTTCAGGTTTGAAGGTGGCGGGAGAAGATAATAGGTAGGCTTATCTTGGAGATGGAGTTCCTGGAAGGAGCTCCCACTGATTGCATGCTTTTGATGTAGGTTTGAACAGAACAGGGAAGAGTTGCAGGTTGCGTTGGGTTAATTACCTCCACCCAGGTCTCAAGCGAGGGAAGATGACACCTCAAGAAGAGAAGCTCGTGGTTGAACTTCATGCCAAGTGGGGAAACAGGTCCGAGGACTTGGTTATCTTTTCTTAGCTTCAATTTATCAGCCAGTATATCATACCGCTCAACGGTTCTTAATGCACGCACAAATTCAAAATGTTGCTTATCTACTTCTTTTTCTAAATTTCAACACTCATGTGATGCAGATGGTCCAGAATTGCTCGCAAATTACCGGGACGCACAGATAACGAAATCAAGAACTACTGGAGAACTTATATGAGGAAAAAAGCCCAGGAGAGGAAGCATCCCATTTCCCCATCATCATCATCATCTTCTAATTGCTATTCATCCACAACAAACAATCCTCCTGCTGATTCGTTGCCCTACCAAGAGACTGGAGAGGTAAGCTACTATGACACAGGTGGTCCTGTTGTATCATCTCCAACAAGAAAGAAGAGTGAAGAAAAAGAAGACCGTGAAAAGGGGACCCATGGATGATATATGGAAAGATATTGCTGTTCCAGAGGAGAATAATGCTTTAACACGGTCTTATAACTGCTTTACTGATGAGAATTACAGTTTCACCTGTCCTCAAATGACTTCACCAGCATGGGAATTCTGCTCTGACTCCCTATGGAAAATGGATGAAGAAGAGAACGAGATGCCTCTCTCCCTGAGAGAGGGTCCCTTGTTGGTTGATCAGAATTCATTAATTTATATTTCTCCAGCTAAGTATAAGGAAGCGCTAACCTGTCTAGCATGGTTAGTCTGAGATGTGAAGATAGTTCTCAGTCCACAGAAATGACTGTGATTTCATGCATCCTGGAGACCTTCACCCCTAGATGATGTTTTGTTTTAAAGCTTGATAAATAACCTCATTGAGCTCCAATGAGGTAGTAATCCCATTTACGGATTTCTTGTAATATAGATCTGAAACTCCTCTTATGTTCCTTACATAATGGTAACCTTCTTATTTTAGCAAATGCTCGACAAAAAATCGGCACGCTTTAATACAAACATATTCTGTTAATTATCACATCCAATTGTTCTTCCAGTGAATGTAGCTCGAGCATCCTTACCACTATAACCAAATACATGTTCCATATAATGATGGCAATAGCTGAAAGGTAAAACCAACAGGGAATTTAACTAAAGAAGCTAGAGCAAAATGAACAAGGGGGGATAAAGTAGAATATCCTGCCACGAATAAATAAATACCTGACTCAACAAGATATCTTAAAATCCTTTACTTTAGCAAGCACATCCGCAAACGGACATACTTCAGTCGGTGTTCCGAAGCAGAGTTGGTGTAAAACCACTTAACAATCCCACCAATAGTAACCATTTATTAGTGGATTTTGTATGTTTCACTGACACATCAGTTAGGAAGAAACCAAAACTTACATTAAAGTATATATTCAACTTCATATAACATCATCACTTGCAAAAATGCTAAGGAAAACTCTCCCCTTTCACCCAGCCTGGTCTATGACAGGCTATGTGAAGACAGCAATCACCAATCAATGGGACAAAATTAGAAAAGAGGAGTTTGGGAAGAGAAAAGGCAACTATGTAGGGAAAGATATGCTACATTTAGTACCCGCCTTTACAATATTTAACATCTCTATGATCTACGCAGTAGCCATTTAGCCACAAAGAAACTTAGGCATCTGAGACGGGAAAGGACTACAGAACACAGATAAATAAACTATATCAGACCTTTCATATCATCAAAGAGAGTAAAAGTTAAAACCTGTATTTCAGGGTCATGAAAAACCATTCAAATTTTTCCCCGAGTACAACCAAGACATGTTCAAAA
>JAGVVM010014217.1:0-13072 GCA_019149425.1 Psidium friedrichsthalianum
AAAAAAAAAGAAAAACAGAAGGGAAATGTCTTGCATGTGATGTCAAAATTTGGTTCCTTTGATGAGAATTCTAAACAAATTCAAATTTTGCTTCAGTTACAAATGAATATTGCAAAAATTCAAAAGTTCTATTAAGTACTTATGTTGGATGGTTTGGCTTTTTCTGACCTCGTTCATTTTCACAGGGCAAGAAAAAATTTCGGGGCTTTTGATGGGGCTATGGCAACAGGTCAAATGGTGTCTCTTCAAGTGAAGATTGTACACAATTTTCTCAATCATCGTTTACAAAATAGGTAAAATGTGACATTAGCAACTGAGTTAGTGTAGTATGTAGTGCCAATTGCTCTACGTCAGGGAGAAGTTTGTAGGCGCAGAAATTGGTGCATACGATTCTCTTCGAAGTCTTCCATTTTCTCATTCAAATTCAAAAGCGCTATCCTGGCTAATTAGGGATTGATGCAGCAAAAGATCACATTGTCTCAATGCATCTTTAAGCCTTCCATCTGAATAACTGAACTGATTGCTAATATATCCAAAGCGCTGTAGCAGAGCTATTTGACATGGTACCTTGCATCATATACAAGACCGAAACAGAGCAACTTCCAAGAAGTGGACTGGAGTCGCTCCCTGCCATCATCAACTAACAGTACACTCCTCGCTCTCTGGGCTAAATAAGAAAGTGTCAGACCTCCGAAGCCGAACTAACGAGGTTACACCGTCGGAGCTCCTCTAATCCGAATCAGTATGACCATACCAACGCAAACAGATGGAACAAAAACACACAAATATCCGTCGCTGCTATCTTCGATAACTACTCGGCTACCGTTTTTCTGATAGTGAACCGCAAACACTCTTCCCAGTTTGCTAGTCGGAGCCTAGCTGGTCCTGCTCGGTGATTCTCTGTCTCCATGGCTATATCAGACGATGGACTGATCTTCATGCGGAACTAAGGTATCTTCGTACAGTGTCTTAGATTGACGGCTTTTGTAACACATCATGTACGGAGGTGATTTCAATTCTTGACGATCGACTCGTCTTACTCTTCAGCGATTATTGACTAGGGAAACTGAGCTCTTTTTTCTTACGTGTAAACTCCTCTCTTTGCGTTTGTCCTGTGGCTCCGGTGAAAGCAGCCCATTTCTTGCTCGCTATCTTTCCTTATCCTTCTACTTTCCTCGATATAGGCTGCAAATGCATTATCCAAACAAAGATCACCTAGTGGGTTTGTTTTTGTTTTTTTAGATCACAGCGACCCTCATAAGAATAACCGTGCTAATCGTAACCTATCTGTGGCTTTCCTAAACAAGAATAAAGATCCTTAACAGCCAGTTACACAGTTGGAACAGGCAATATCGACATTGGTGCATGCTTGTGGTGACCGTGCTTGCTTTAATGACACTATAACAGATGTGCCAAGTTTGTAACCTCCTTCTCTTTTTCCGTAAGTGGTCTCCACGCGTCAATCGGCCATCTCCCCCTCAGAGTATCTTGGAACCTCTCCTGATCTCGCTCCAAAACTGGCAGCGTTTCTCTATCGAGCTCCGAGTCACATTCCTTTGCTGAGGAACGAGGCTGATCATGCACTGCGTGTTGCGAAGTGGTCATGCTTTTGGGTTGTTGCTCCAGATGCTCTATCGCTTACTGAGCTATCAGCATCCCTATTCTTCCGATCCTGAGCCATGGTTTTTCTTCGTTGTTGTTGATGAGAACCGTAGCACAATCATGACTGAATCAGATACTTGTAGAGAGAGATTATTAACTGCGTAATGATATAACAGTCGAAGGCTGATGATTCATGTTGGTACCCATTATCTATTACAGGCGTAGTGTCTAAGTGTCAAAATTCTAACAAATTCACACTAGGAGTTCAGTCAGTATATTGAAATTACCATTGAAAGATAGTCAAGTAACAAGAAATTTTTAATCAAACAGTTACATGTCAAAGCATGCAGACATATCAGCTTCATGTACAACTAAAAAACCACATAAGATTTCTCGCCAAGCGAAACTTCATTATCCTGCGAAACATAATAACGAAGGCAAGACAATCGATATCATCATAAAAACACAAGAGGTGACAAAGCCTGATGCAACCGCAATGAGAGTACATTAGTCTCAAACCTCAAGAACAGAACTCTGGCATTGGTACTAGGATAACTCTGTAACTGATTTAACTTCAATTGATCATACCCAACTAGTACCTGTAAGACTAGCAAACTGATTTTATACTAGTTGCATACTTCAAAAATATGTTGACTATCCACTTATTGGCTAACTTACGTTACAGACCTCTGTGCCAACTATCTACCTGCTCGGGATAAGTACTCTACCGAGTATCTAAGATCAGTTCTTGCATATAGGTCAGAGCTATTTTTAATTTTTCTCTTGGCGGGCCGAGACAGCATCTCGTTGTCTGATTCGAAGAGTTAAGGCTACTGCGACAACTGTGTAGATACAATCTATTGACAACTACTACACCACATGAACTCATTAATATTCTATATGACAAAGGAAGTTTTTCAGTCATAGCTCCTCACTTTTCGAGGCCCCTGAGTCAACTAGATCGCAGGGTTATATGTATGCCCCATGAGGCCCATTACATCCTGCAATATAATGGATACTACCTGAGACTGAGCACGGGCTGCAAGGCCATTTGGAGCGCTCCTGTCCTAGCAATGCTTGCTCAAAGTTGTAAAGAAGATGTGCATAAAGTCCTTTGAACTTGAATAGCGTATCATGGGACGTGCTATTCCAATTTAATGGCAGAGACACTCTCCTCCCATATCCCCCTTCGGTTAATCTGCGAAAAACAACAAAGAGTAATGTCCTTCGCCAAAGCAACCCCGAGAACATTACATTAAAACAAAACTGTTCTCCTGCCGTAATTATTATGTATTGGAGTACAATTTCGAGTAAGTCTTGCAAAAGCAAACATTTAAATGTTGAAAAGCAATTTCAAGTTTGCATCCAAGGTTGATCTTTATAGCACTAGAAAGAGGGGATGTCAAGACTTCACCAGTATATGCCGCAGCAGAACAACTGTAACTATGTGAGTGCGCCTTTGCAGATAATACTCGTAAATAAGCACAAAGTACTTTGTTCTTCAGTGTGTTTTATCGGATTGTTTGGACGAGAACGTGCAGCTAGCTCGGGACACATAAAAGATAAAGCACGTTACTTTAGTTTGCGGCCTTCTAGTCCAAATTTTAAGCATATGGCACAGACAACAGCAACTTAAATTCTTCCACGAGATTAACTGATTTTAAACACAGCAGATACGTCAAACCAATTGATGGAAATGGAAGCAAACACTCAAAAGCCCGTAAATCAGAAAAAATAGAAAAAGAAATTCACCTGGCGAAATCCTCCTCTTCTTGCAACTTCCTTGTGCAGCTGAAACAAGTCCAAGGTTGTTTCCCGGGCATTTAAGCTGCCGTTTTAAAGGGTTAGAACTGAATTGTCATTTGTCGCTGCCATGCTTTAAGTTGTACTAAAACTTCTTCAGAAACTTGAAAGGGAAAAAGGAAAAGGAGGAACTTTACCCCCGAACCCCCGCCATTTTCAAGAAACAGAAAATGGGACCAAAAGGTTAGACCTTTTCATCCTCAGATGATTCGGTTCACTGCGATCGTTCGATACGGAGATTTTCTAGGCCAATTTTCTCGCATTTTCTCGGCAAAGAAACAAACCAACAGTAACCAGAGCACAACTCCTTTCTCTTCTCTTCTTTCAATGTGCACCCAAAACCAAAACTTTCACGGGACGCGTATAAAGAGACGAAATTTTCCTTCGCCGCACGTTACAGAGGAAATGAGCTTCAGAAGAACAAGAAGAGAGAACGAGGCTCGAACTCACATGAGGCTCAGTCCAGTCGACTCGAAGAACTGGCCGAGTTTCGCGTAGAACTTGTCGGAGTCGCTCAACAGATCATCCCCGGCAGAATTAGCAGCAGCGGCGACGACATGCAGAGATGTCCGGCCGTTGGATTTGGAGCTGCTTTCGTCAACTCTGGGAGACGCATTTCGGTTGGTTTCTGCTTGCATGCTTGGATCATCAGCGAAGCGAAGCGGTGGGAGGCATGGGAGCTTTGACAGCTTTTATCCTTGAATAAAGTAGGATGAGCTTGTTAAAAAAAAAAAAAACTGAAAGTGCTGACGCTTCTCGCGATAGTGTAATTGAATTTTAAAGTTAATAAAAAATACAATCAAATTTTAAAATTTATCAAAATAATATAGTCGAGTTCTTAAATTAAGTTTATCCAACTGATGAAAAATATTAACATGACTTTTTTAATATTTTCTCTCTCCATTGTGATGATAATGTATACCGTTTTGGTTGAAGTATAATTTGTAATATACATTCATTTAAATTTAATTTACAAAACTAAAAAAAAGTAGCAACACCAGCTTCAAGCTACCTCCTCGCCGCCATTGCTTCCTTTTTTATAGTTAATATTACCTTGTTCTTCATTAAATTTAAATAAAATATTTTTTATTTAAATTTGAACCAAAATGACGTTATCTTAGTCACATCATCACCACATATGAGAGAAAAAAAATATACATTCATTTAAATTTAATCTACAAAACTAAAAAAAAGCAGCAACACAGCTTCACGCTGCCCCCTCACCACCACTGCTTCCTTTTTTATATTTAATATTACCTTATTCTTTATTAAATTTAAATAAAATATTTTTATTTAAATTTGGATCAAATGACGTCATTTCAGTCACATCATCACCACATATGAGAGAACAAATATTTTAAAAAATCACGTCAGCAATTTTCACTCATCAAGTTTGGCAGACTTAATGAAAAGACTCGATTATACTAATTTAACAAGTTTTAGGGCTTAATTATACTTTTTTGCAAAATTACAATTGCATTTTCGTGATAAATTTTATGATTTTTAATGAACATATTTAAAAAAAAACTATGAATATAAATTAAGTATAGTGAACCCTACTTTGCAATTTTCCCTCTCAAAGAATGGCCAAACACCAAAAAAAAAAATATCAACACCAAAAAAAATATATCAACTTTAACTCTAATCTCAATTCTACTTTTTATCTTATAAAAAAAACTCTAATTTTAGATGCAATCCAAATTCTACCCTTAATCTTTTTGTCCCATAAAAATCTCAACTTTAAGTCATGTCCTAAATTTACCCTCAACTTTTATCCCATGAAGAACTCCCAACTTTAAAGTCTTGTGCCAATTTTACTATCCATCTCGATTTACCCTAAAATTTTTATAGTTTCATAAACAATCACAAACTTTTACTTGAGTCATAAATCTACTCCCATTAACCATCCGCCCAAAATTTCGGCTGACAACCTAGAAATGAAAAAAATATTAAGTATGAGTTATTCAAGCTTCCCAAGTGTAGGCGCTCCAACCATAAGAGATGAAACACCTCCAAGTACGAGAGATCAAAGACCGAGTGAAAAATCACTAAAGACATATCTAGGACTCAAGTAAGAGTTGGTGATCTTTTATAAGATAAAAAAATGATAGATTTTTTTTTTTGTAAAAAATTGTGGTAGAATTGAAATTGGACTTAAAGCTGACATTTTTTTATGAGACAAATAAAATTCAGGGTAGAATCGGTACTAGACCTAAACTTAAAGATTTTTTATGAGACAAAAGAAGTTTAAGGTATAATTAAGATTGGACCTGAAGTTGTGAGATTTTTATTAAAAAGTTTAGGACAGAACTGAGACTTTACCTAAAGTTGGAGAATTTTCATGAGACAAAAGATAGAATTGAGACAATAGTTAAAATTGAATTTTTTTTTTTTAGGGTATCAGGCCCCCAAAAGATATAATAATGACAAAAATCATTTGATTTTTCATGTGGATTTGAGTGGAGAGTAAGAAGATGAATTTCTACTTTAAAGGATTGTATTGGTATTAGACATAGATAAGAAAAAATTACTATCATGTAGCATACAACTTTGTCATTAATATATAACAAACAAAACTTTTCTTACACAAATTATCTAGCTAAGAAAATTCTCAGAAACTAGCATATGTTGCTTCAGCGCTATGAGTAGATGATATGTGTATTAGAAGAGCATTATGGATTCAATCCTCCATGCCATTACAAATTTAAGGAATGTTCCCTTTCCCGATTACTAAGTTTCCTCTTTGTAAATTACTTATTTAAGTTGGTGCATCATGATATTAATCTACATAAATCCGGTGTATGTTATAATTTTTAGCGCATGAAATAAATTGTTAAAGAGTGTTCATTTGAACATGGGCCGTTCGATGGGTGTGGGAGGGTGAAGAGGATTTGAACTTGGGACATTTTTTGCTCCACATGTAACTTTCACCAGCAACTATCAGACAACGTTGTCTTTATTACCATGCTGCAACTATCTAAACCGTGTATGATTCGAACTTACTCCATCTGAAGGGAAATGGATTCAAATTTCCATATATCACCATCAGCTTAGATAAAAGATCTAGCATTGCTATAAGGGAGCACAATAAGATGGAAACTTTGGATCCAGCTTGGTCCGATAACTTGCCTTAACTCTCCCACTTTCTTCTTTTTGGTCTCTCTCATTACACTTTGCAAATGCACCTATAAAAGATGTGATTCCTAGGACCCTTTGGAGTGAAGACGGATTCTGCACTATCTCTGCGGCATTTCCAACTTCTTCTCTGCGGTTTTTGGGTTCTATAGGATTCGCTATACTCGCAAAACAATGTGCCGTGTCCTATCTTTACTATGTTTATCGATGGCTCTATTGGTATGTTTCGAGGTGTTGGAGGCGCGAAATCACCCTTTGAAGTTTAGGCCGAAGTCGTTTGTGGCATACAACACGATCACAGTCGACGAGTCTGGCGGCGGAAACTTCAGTTCAAGCGGCAATTGATTCTGTTCTGCTCAACAACAACGCCTGGATATGCATCCATCTTAAGGCCGGTACTTACACACATGTTTTCGCACCCCGATCCACTTCTCTTTGCATCAGTCCGCGGTGTATGTTAATTTGCTTTAAGCTTAGTTTAGTCCCCTTTTGTTGTGCAGTGAGAAAAGCCAAATAGCAAAAGAGAGACAATTCATATACCTTGAAGGAGAAGGCAGCAGGGATACTGTGATCCAGTGGGGAGATGCTGGACATGTCAGTGAGAGCTCCACTTTCTCATTGTTCGCAGATAATTTTCTCGCAGCACATATAACTTTTAAGGTTAAAGTAGTGTCGTTCGAGTAATTCGATGATCGCCCGTTATGTCTCAGCCCGGATCAATCTCCTAAACTTGTGATCGTTCTAACTTTGGAGAATTTTCTTAATTGACAGAATACATATTCAATGCTGGAAGCATTACGTGGGCACCGGTGGCCATTGTAATGGGAGATAAGGCAGCATTCCGCAAATGTGCCTTCTTGAGCATTCAGGACACGCTGACCGACTATCAAGGTCGCCACTTCTTTGATACCTGCTACATCGAAGGTGCAGTCGACTTGATTTGGGGCAGCGGCAATCCTTATACCAGGTCCCAAGCCGTGATAATTCCCTTTTCTTCATTATCGTTAAATATCATCATAGTTGTTTTTAGTTGCATTTGGGATTAGTTGGGATACCTGAAATTCCTTGCATCAGCTATACCTGTCGATTCTTCAGTTGAGTGAACTGGATGAAGAAAGTTAAAAAGAGGTACATTTGATGCAGCATTGGGCCATTAATGCTTCCGCTGCTCACCTCGGAGGTGTTCCGGATTACATCACCGCTCAAGGCCGGTCGGATGCTGCGCAAACAAATGGTTTTGTGTTCAAGAACTGCACCATAATAGGAAATGGTAAATCGTACCTTGGAAGGGCTTACAGGGCATACTCGACAGTGGTATTTTACCAGACAACCATGTCCAATGTTATTGTTCCCGAAGGTTGGTCTTCGTGGAAGCACGCGGGCGAAGAGTAAGACTATTGTGCTCCCCTTGCTGTACTCAATTTATTTTGATCATCCATCAATCTGATTCAAGTTAGTAATTCCTGAAACTGTTATCTTTTTCTCAGGAGTGCCATAACCTATGCAGAAGTAGAATGCGATGGACCTGGAGCGAGGATGTCCGGGAGAGTGAATTGGATGAAGAAACTGGATGACAAAGAGCTGTCTGGCTATATCGACTCGAGTTTCGTCGATGGAGATGGATGGAGAGAGCAGCAGCCTAGTCCTGTACTGTAACATCGTCAAGGAAATCTTCAGTCTTTGGATTCTCTTCCTTTATCTATTCTTCTTAATAGTAGCGGTCAAGCTACGCTGGCTTTGACCCTGTACTTCAATATACCGCTCAAAAGCAACAATCAATAGATGCAGCTTGGATTTGTTTCAATGTTCTGTGAAGTTCAAATCTTTCTGCAACTCAAAATGCAGTTGCATAACCGACTTCATTCATAAGTACTCTCTTAATGGTCAACTCGGGTTTATCCAATGCCAGCTTAAGCAATGTCCTCAGGTGATCAAAATCGAGATCTAGTGAAAATTGTTGTCGAGGCCAGGGACGATTCCGATGATTCGTTAAGGTGCCACAAGCTGTCTTTTCATTTCAGTCCCACCAAAGAAGGCGACCCCACTGTGCTCGGGGGTCTTTTGACGGCGAAGGAAACTAATCCCTGGACGTACGTAGTGCGGGATTAACATGCCCAAAATCAACATTTAACACTGATCAAAAGTGTATATTATGATCACGAACATACCTTGTTAATCCACAAATTAAGTGTTCTTTTGCAGCTAGCGAGAGTGTCCACCGACCCCGAATTTGTCGTTCAACGAGAAGCATGACTGTCTTATGCTCTGCCTGTATTTTCTTCTCAGTGAGAATGACAAGTGAAAGGTAAGGACCAATAATGAGATATCTGATCACACTTTGGAAATTATAACTTCCCTTTGGTAGTTTATCCAAAATGGGTCATGGATTGAATTAGCTTACATGGGCAGCCGCCGGCTCACTCATAAACCCAACATGTCCCACTCGCCCATGAAGGGCTAAATAACACTCTATCGTCTCTGCAATATCTATATTAATGAATAATCCTTGTGAATAGCATACTACGAGAACTCGTTACTATACATGTGTTAGGAATATCTATCAACTCAAAAATTGGCATATTAATATATAGAGTAGATTCAGTATGTAGTATCCTAATTCAATCAATCACATTTACATCATATCTCTCTCAATCTCTTCAAGCACTTCATATACATAGTATTCACAATTATAATTATATTGAAATAATCATAATGGGTTAACTTTTGAATACAAAGATAGAATGTGACATAAAAAAATATTGATCTTCCTCTTCCCTTAACTCTCTCAATTTCAATTCAATTCACTTTTTTAGAAATGTCCCGTTAGATCAAATCATCCATGATAATTGATGACCTTTTAAGATAGCAACCATCGAATCAAAATTTTGAGATTAAGTAAGAGTCAAGAGGGCACTTATTTTAGGAACTCTTATCCTCAAGAGTTTCACACGGCTTAAAAGTTGAGATCAAAGTTTCTGCTAATTCTTATTGGTCGTTTCACATACGTACTATGAAATACGTATTACGATATTTTTTCCTTTCTCATGAAGTGTATGTGTTTATACTTAATACTGTATAAATGATAGTTCAGATACTCCTAATGTTTATTTCCCACTTGAAAATTATTTTTAGAACAATTAATTTATCAATAATTTAATGCGAAAATTTTATTAATATGTATGTAATTAATTTATTTAGTGGTAAATAATTAACAAATTTAAATAAAAAAATTTAAATAATAAATATAGTTAATTATTCAAGTAACTAAATACAAATTCATATTATTTGAATAGTTTATGTAATAAATTAATTTAATAATAAGTATGTAATTACTTCATTTTTTTAAAAAGTTCAAATAATTAAATAAAAATAAGATAATTTGTTAGGATATAAGTTTACAGCTTGAGTGTTTAAATAATTATAAAAAAATAATTAATTTTTTTATATTAGAAAAATTTTTTGTGCTTTTATTATTTGTATATTTTTTTTTTTAGTTTGTTTATTATATTTATTGGTTTTTAGTTATTTAAACTTTTATTTAGTTTCAAAACGATAAAAAAAAATTATATTAGAAAGGTAGATAAATATAAAATTATAAAAATAAGTAAGATAATACGAAATTAAAAAAATAATTTTAAAGTACTAAATTTTATAATAAGTGGTAATTAGTTTATTTAGCGCTTAAATATTAATAAAAACTAATTAATTTATTAAGATAAAAATTTTAAAAAAATAATTTCATTAAGATGAATTTTCAAATAACTATAATTTATTTAGAAGTAATAAATAATTTATTTATTATTTAGATAAATTTTTTTATTTAATTTTTTATTAATTACCTTTACATACTTACATAAATTAATTGACAGCATATTAATAGAATTTTCAATAATTATGATAATTATGTTATAAAAGAATCTTCAAAGGAAAAATAATGTATTTTATAAAGTTAGATAAAATATAATTATAAAAATAAGTAAGAAAATACGAAATTTAAAAAAACTATAAGTAAAACATAAATTTTAAATAATAAGCAGGTAATAGTTATTCAGTATTAAAATAAATTATTAATTATTTTATACTTACCTTTACCAAAAAAATAATTCATTAATTTATCGAAATATAAATTTTTTATTTAATTTTCTATTAATTATTTACATGCTAAATAAATAATTACATGCAATTACATAATACAATTTTTATTAAATATTTATAATAAATGTATAAAAATAAGCTTAAAAGGGAGGAAATTATATTTAAAAGTTATAAAAATATAAATATTATAAATATAATTAAAAACCAATATAATAACGAAAAAAAAAAACACACACAGATTTTGAGGCTGCTGGGCCCTTGGCGCCCGCGCGTGGCCCACGTGCCCAGCTTGGCACTTATAGGGCCAAGCTGGGCTTTCGGCGCCATTTTGAATGCGTGCCCTGGGCCCCCCCCCCCCGCGGTTGTTGCCATTTTTTATTGCCGCCTGGGGACCCAAATTCGGTATTTAAAAAAAAGTTCTTAACCTATTTTTGGTAAATAATTTTTTTTTAAAATCCTAAAATTGGAAAAAAAACCCTCAATATAACCCGCTCACCAAAAGCAACAATCAATAGATGCAGCTTGGATTTGTTTCAATGTTCTGTGAAGTCAAATCTTCTGCAGCTCAAAATGCAGTTGCATAACCGACTTCATTCATAAGTACTCTCTAATGGTCAACTCAGGTTTATCCAATGCGAGCTTAAGCAATGTCCTCAGGTGATCAAAATCGAGATCTAGTGAAAATTGGTTGTCGAGGCCAGGACGATTCCGATGATTCGTTAAGGTGCCACAAGCTGTCTTTCGTTTCAGTCCCACCAAAGAAAGGCGACCCACTGCTGCGCGGGGTCTTTGACGGTGAAGGAATTATACGAATTTTCTTCTGCGATTCGGATTATGTAGTGCGGAATAACATGCCCAAAATCAACATTAACACTGATCAAAAGTGTATATTATGATCACGAACATACCTGTAATCCACAAATAAGTGTTCTTTTGCAGCTAGCGAGAGTGTCCACCGACCCCGAATTTGTCATTCAACGAAAAAGCCATGACCGTCTACACTCCCGCCTGTACTTTCTTCTCAGTGAAATGACAAGTGAAAAGTAAGAACCAATAATGTTGAATCTGATCACACTTTGGAAATTATAACTTCCCTCTGGCAGTTATCCAAAATGGGCCAGCCGCCGCCCCACTCATCAACCCAACATGTCTCACTCGCTCATGAAGGGCTAAAACATTACTATATGTATTATGTTGCGTCTCTACAATATTATATAATAAAATAATCCTTGTGAATAGCATATACGAGAGCTCGTTACTATACATGGTTAGGAATATATTCAGCTAAAAAATTGATCATATAATATATAGAGTGATTAGTAAGTAGTATACTCTAATTCAATCATCACATGAATCATATCTCTCTCTCAATCTCTTCAAGCACTTCGTATACATAGTATTCACGATTATAATATATTGAAATAACATAAATTGGTTGACTTTTGCAATACAAAGATAGAATGTGACATAAAAAAATATTGATCTTCCTCTTCCCGTAATTCTCTCAGTTCTCTATTCAATTCACTTTTTTAGAAATGTCCCTGTTAGATCCAATCATCCATGATAATTGATGAAATTTTAAGATAGAAACCATCGAATCAAAATTTTGAGAATACAGTAAGAGTCAAGAGGGCATTTAATTTAGGAACTCTATCCTCAAAAGTTTCACACAGCTTAAAAGTTGAGATCAACAATTTTTGCCAATTCTTTATTGGTCGATCTATACATACGTCTATGAAATACTTGTTACCCATATTTTTTCCTTTCTCATGGAAGTGTGATGGTGTATTATATTTTTATATTTGTACTGTATAGATGATAGCTCATATACTCCTAATGAGTCTAACACTTGAGTTTACAAATTTACTCTCTTGAAAGAATCTATCAAAACTCACATATGGTATTAAAGACAAGTAAAAGAAATATGTGGACTATTCACACTTATGGAACATAATAAATATTAAGTCCTCATCTTAATATTCTGTTAAGGCAACATCTATATTTCCTTGAGCTTGAGCTCTTAATTATGCACCTAGATAATAAGCTTAAAATCGTCTCATCTCTATTTTTTACAAGACAACCATGTGCTCCAATGTTACTTGTTCCCGAAGGTTGTCTTCCGTGCAAGCATCCTGTGGCAAGAATAAGAATATGTCCTCCACCCTTGTATACTCAATGTATCGATCATCCATTAATCTGATTCGAGTAAGTAATTCCTGAAATTTATTATCTTTTTTAGGAGTACCATGACTTCTGCGAATAGATTGTGATGGACCTGGAGCGAGGACTGTCTCAGAAGAGTGAATTGGATGAAGAAAAGAAACTGGCGTGATAAAGAATGTTTGGCCTATATCGACTGAGTTTCGTCAATGGCAGATGGCTCGGAGACAGAAGCAACCTAGTCCTGCACCGTACTCAGCTCTATATGTATGTCGCT
>JAGVVM010014218.1:0-13502 GCA_019149425.1 Psidium friedrichsthalianum
CGTCGTGACTTACACAAGTGCCATGGCAGCGTTGACAAGTGGCACTTCGATTTATTACAAAAAATTCCATTCGCATTCTCTTTGGATTTACAAAATGCGGTTTCAGAGTGGCAATTCGGATTTACTACAAACTGCCATGCAGCATTGTTCTGGATTTACTTCATGTGACACTTTTCTCTATCCCCTGCAGAAGAATCACATCAGTAAAGAGAACGAAATGCAGATCCTGGCCCCACAAAATGCAAGGATGCGGAATCGTTTTGGTTGTCCACAAAGGTCACCTCAGTGTAGTTGATCCGGCGACAAATTTTTGGCATTGCAGTGAGCGTTGTATGAAAGTTACGACCATTTCGTGTCCCATTTCCTGATCCCTATAATAATAAAGGTAAACTTCGTTTGGGGAAATAATGGTTGAATTTCGCTATTTTAATTTCCTAATTTATAAATTTAATTAAGAAAGCCCAAAACACATAAGCTTGCATACTTTAACTATCTAAAAGCCGACAAAAGATTAGGACATAAATTAAATCTTTACTCATTCAAGAAGCGACATCACTGTTCGTCTTATAATTGTCCTCTCTATGTTTACATGTGTTGAAAACATTGCTAATTGCTTTTGTTATCGATGGTATTGAATACCTATTTCTCAGTATAAATGATCATTTTCGAATTTAAGTGCTTTGTTTCTAATGCTGTATTAAAACTAGCATAAATGACCCAATACTTATCCAAAACAAGTATAACCTTTTGCCTCATAGACAAATTATGGTCTTGCAGCGGAAACTTTGGCCATAGTAGACATCAATTTGGTTTTCAATCCACTAAGCACTGTTAAGTTGTCTACTTGTTAACAAGTTTCTGCATCCAAACATAAGCCACAAACAATCAAAACAATGTCGTTTTTTTTAGGTATTTCATAAAATTAAATTGCGGTTTTACTTCGAGTTTTCCATAGATATCAAGGGATTTGGGGCTTTCAAGTCTTTCACATAAACTTAAAAAGCTGATCGATTTATCTAATATGTTCATGAATAGTAACTCATCAAAAAAAAATTTTATTTGCTCGAATTTCTTCAATCGGCCAAATTTTGGTTTTTATTTGCTCGGAAATTTTTTTTTTGGTCAACAACTTTATTTCCTTGTACAGGTGTCGAAAACGAGTGGGGGATTGACCAGAAGAGAGAGAAAAATGCGATGGCGGGCCAGTTGCGGGCGAATGCTGAGAAGAGCAGCAGCAAGCTCAGCTTTGGAATTGGCTGTCCTTACGTCAACAACTGTGGAATTGGCTGTCCAGAAGTTGTCTTCCAGTAGCAAACACGCAGTGCACGTTCCGAAGCTCTCAGCTTCGTCAGCTGAAAAATTTGGGGAGCAGTGGGAAGCCGCAGTACCCACTACTAGCTTGCCATCCCATTTTACTCTCTCTTCTAGTCAATCCCTCACTCGTTTTCGACCACCTGTGCAAAGAAAAGAAGTTTTCGACCTAAAACAAAATTTCCCTTGTCCTTAAATTTTTAAGGAACTTTTCCCTTCCTAAACGCTCGGGCCTCCTTGTATAAAATCTGCCATTGCCACCTCGATCTCTTGCTTTTCTTAACATTCGCCTCTGCTGCTGCTGCTCCTCTTCCTCTTCCTCTTTCTCCAAACATATACGGATCCAAAAATGCCCATTCCTGATCATGATCAACTAGGAAACATGGGCGCCATACTTAAACTCGTCCTTCCGGCTTTGCTCAACTTCGTCACCCTGAAGTTCCAAGGGAGCTCCAACTCTCCATTTGAAACCCGCCCTGTCACCGTCTTCTTCTCCATTTTCGCTCTCCTTCTCTATTGCTCCTTATCCCTTTTGCTCGCTGCTCATTCGCCGGCCTTCACTACTACCTGCGGCGGCTGCGTCTTTCGCCTCCTCATGATCCTATCCTTTTCCCTCTCCGTTGCTCTACCCACGTTGCTATTGTTCCCTAGCCCTTCCTTCTGGCTCCTCCATCTAACCATTGCTGATACTGATCTCTACAGCTCCCTTGTGCTGTCTTGTTCAGAAACTCATCCGTCTGGTGCAGCAAAAGATTCTAGCATTCTTTTTCGTCCGATTGTTCCGCCGTCGACTATTTGGAGGAAAAACGCCCCCTGTTCTGCCACTTACAGTTGCCGACGCGCATTTCGCATTGGAACCCTAGTAGTCGCCAGAGTTCAAGTGGTCATTGCTAGAGGCACAAGAATAAACAGAGGAGGACGGTAAGTAGGAGCAAAAATATATGAGTAATGTTACATGTTTGGTCATTTTATGCTTGCTTTGATGCAGCATTACAACCAAAGCACTTTAGAGGTAGAAAACAATCATTTATACTGAGAAATAGGTGTTTAGTAGCATCGACAGTAAAGTAATTGCGCAATGTTTTCAACACATGTAAACACGGACTGGACAATTGTAAAACAAATGCTGATGTTGCTTCTTGAATGAGTAGAGATTTAATTTATGTCTCTAATCTTTTGTCGATTTATTTCGTTATGGCCCTTATTGGCAAATGGTCGAGGCTCTGTCCCTTGATATGGACCCCGATCACAGATAATCTTGGCCAGTTTGATCATGAAACCCTAATTTTACGTGGCATCGGAATAGCTTGGAAATAAATATGTTGGTCTGAGCGTTCGTGACATTGTGTAAAGGATGATGTGAATTGGCAGTGGGTGGCCGCTAGCCATGCTTGTTGACAAGTAAGGCACGTAATCGATGCTTGTTCATGAAAAAGGGTTAATACAATGAAAAACCCCAAACTGGTACATATGTAATAAATTTACCCAAATTATTTTTCGACCACCAAAAATTCAAACTGATACATCTGAGATAAATTTACCACAAACTAATTATTTTGACTACCAAAAACCCTAGACTGCTATATATGTGACAAATTTATCCTTCGTTAGTTTCCGTTAAATTGAATTAATATCATGAAAAACCTCAAATTAATAAACCTATGACAAATAGAGGGTAAAAACCCCAAATGTGTATATCCGACAATTACCACGTGTCATCTGACTCAGCAATTTGACAATAAAATTTAATGAAAACTAACAGATGATAAATTTATTACAGGTGTACCAGTTTGGGATAAATTTATCGAAAGTATATAAGTTTAGGATTTTTGGTGATCAAAAAATATTTTGAGGTAAATTTATCACAGGTGTACCAGTTTGAAGTTTTTTGTGATATTAACTTAATGAAAGTACCTCAAAAATTTCAATTTTGTTTCAGGGTCATTAGTTAAAAGATCGTGTCTTTTCTTATGATGCTTGCCAAGTGGGGCAAAAACTTTCCCACAACAGAGAGTTATGCATTTTTATTATATTCACACTATGACCAAATTCCCACTACATTACGCAAATGCAAATAGAAAGTGTGCATGTGAGTGAGCTAGGCGAGGTTGCACGCTTGCTGAAGAATAGTTGAGAAAATTATCCAAAAAGTTCTAAAGTTACTGTACATTTTATCAATTCAATCCTAAACTTTTTATATGTGCCAATTTAGTCTTAAACTTATTCATATTTTGTCAATTAAGTTCATCTAATCAATTTTGACCAAAAATCACTGATATAAATGTCAGCCCAGCTTACATGATTGGTTGGTGTTGACGTGGACAATTTTAAATATTATTTTAATATATTTTAAATTTTTTTTATCCATCTATCTTCTTTCTTTTCCCTTCTTTATCCACCAACCGACGAGCCTCGGCCATGACCAGCGATTGGCCAAAGGCAACTACCGACGTAGGCCAACCCTCACTGGCCTCTGCCAAATCATGACGGGCACGAAAGAAAAAAAAATAAAGAAAAGAAAAAATAGAAACTCAATAGTTTTTTTTCAAATGAATATTAATAATATTATCTACTTTAGCGCCAGTCGGGTCATGTAGGATGATTGAGTCTTCGTTAAAGATTTTCTACCAAAGTTGAGCGGATGGACTTAATTGAAAAAATGTGAATAGATTTAGGATGTAATTGACATAATTAAAATGTTTAGGCCTAAATCGGCAAAAATAAAGTAATTTTATGAATTTTTGGATAATTTTTTTTTATGGAGATTGGGTTACCAAGGGCCACCACCGGCCATAGCTCAAATTTGTAGCTCTTGCCTAGAGTTGTGGCAAGGCTAGCCTGTTTCTCTCTCTCTCTCCATCTCAATCTTTGTGCGCACCCACACCCATGAGCATTGAAGGTGACGACTAAGGTGGGACCAAACATCGACGAGATTGCTGAATAATCGCCGATAGATGATGCCGCCCTCGCCACTCCCTTCGCTGTTCTCTCATTCATTAAGCACTCTCGCTTTCTCTCATTTATTAGCACATTTAATTGAAAAAATGTCTATTACCTTTACATGCATGGTATGGCATCCTCCTAATCGACTTTTTCTTTTAGGCAATAGGACACATGGAGTGCCAATTTGTGTACGGAGCTCACTTTAGTGTCAATATATATTTTTGGATCACTTAAGTGCCAATTTTTTTTGAAAAAAGATTATTTGAGTACCAACTTCGGTAAGCGTCTCTAAAAATCTTACATGACAAATATGTGGCTCGCTAGAGGATCCAAGTCAGCAATAAAAAAAGCCAAAAATTAATTAAAAAATTCCATGTAGCATTAGAGAAATTAAAATAAGCTAAAAAACTAAAAAATAAGATAAAGAAAAAAACAAAACAAAAGTTGCGGCTGCAAGGGCTTCCACAGCCCTCCCCGCCGCCACTCACCATTGTCGATGAGGATGGGGGATGGGCTGGCAGGGTCACCGACCGCGGCTAGTGATCTCGATCCCCACCAATGGCTGGCGAGGTCGAGCCTTACTGCTGTCACTCGATCTGTGTTGATTTTGAATTTGGGTTTGGGACTTGTGTTCTTTGCGTGTTCTGGATTTTTGGGTTTCAGTGGTTGAAAGGAGGACTACAATTTGTCATTTTTTTGGGCTTTGCGGATGCATATCTTCGTCAAGACGCTCACCAGAAAGACTGTCACTCTTGAGGTTGAGAGCTCCAACACCATCGACAACACCCAAGGCCAAGATCTAGGACAAGGAGGGTTTCCTGCCGAACTAGCCGCGTCTGATCTTCACGGGCAAGCAGCTCAGGGACGGCCACACCCTCGCCAACTACAACATCCAGAAGGAGTCCACCCTCCATGGCCGGATCTATGTCAATTTTGAATTTGGGTTCGAGATTTGTGTTGGCGTTTTTTGGATTTCTCAGTTCCGATGGTTGAAAGGAAGGCTTCAATTTGTGATTTTTCTTAGCCTCACTGCGGCTCTTCCTCAATCACAATCAATGGTTAATCTCCACGCTATTCCTTCCTTCATCGTACATGACACAGCCACACCTAGAACGAGAGTCAAACAATCTCCATTTCTTGTTCCAATCTCTCTCTCTCTCTCTCTCTCTCTCTCTCTTCGACGTTCTTCCTCTTCTTCTTCCCCAAAAATTTCACCAAATCGCTCCTTCTGCCTCCCCTCTCATGGCTTAGTGGACCCCAAACCCAATAGACCCCCCATTTGATTGCTCACCGTGACGTTCCCAACGCGCGTAAGACAAGAAAATGGTGAGGCCAGCCGAGGCAACGCTCGACCTCACCAGATCTGCGAGGTCGAGGCCTCACCAGCCATTGGCGGAGCTCGGCGACCCCCGTCGGCCCATCTTCCACCCTCGCCAGCCATTGCTGGCGATGATGGGGCGACGGCCGGTGATAAGGGATGTGCAAGCTCTCGCTGCTGCAATTCTTATTTTTTATTTATTTATTTTAAGCTTTTTTTAGATTTAATTTAACTTTTCTAAAAAGAATTTACCACATGGATTTATTTATAAAAAGAATTGCCATATAGATTGTGTTTTTTTGAAAAAAATCCACGTAACATTGAAAAATTAATAAAAAAAATGTCACTGTACTATTAGATTAGAATTGATACTTAAATGATCGTTTTTCCTCTAATTTGACACTTAAGTGAGCGGAGGAAAAATATTGACATTAAAATGAGTGCCGTATACAAATATTGATATTCCATATGTTCTTTTGCCTTGTCTTTTGTTTTTCCCTTTCTTATCCTTATGCATTATGATCTTCCCAGAAACAATTGTTCATTTTCCATCCAAAAAAAAAAGAAAAAAAAGAAAACACTTCACTCCCGAAAGGAAAGAGGGGGGCGGGGGAAAGAGTATAAACACTGAAGAGGGCGACTCGGCCACGTCATCATCTCTTGTCCAATGACTGGGTCACGTCATCACCCCATCCACTTCATCTCCTGGTCGAGAAAGTCAAGCGTCAAAAGTTAGGGCTCCGACTCGAGCTGCAGCAAAAGTCTGAGCGCCCACTAATGGCAATATTCACCTTCATCTTTACTTTATTAACACAAACATAAGCCACGTGTCTCGTATGATGATTAATTTAATTTTAAATTTTTTTGATTTAGTCAATTTAATTCTAAATTTTTTTTTCAATTTGCCAATATAGTCATTTCGGTCAATGTTTTGATTTTTTTAAAATTTTTTAAATGTTATTAAGTGACGATTTGTTCAATTACCCTCCTTGTATTATCACAAGGATGCGATGGAATGTCCTATTTAAGTCATGACTATCTAGTCCATCCATAGGCACATGAGTTTGTCACTACAGTTTTAATGGTGTGTAATAAGCTCGGACAAGATAAAAAAATTCCCAAAATGGGACATTTGCTCACGACACAGTTCGAACTTGATATCCTTTCATTGAAGGCATTGTGACAACTCTTTTACTATTGGGCTATTGCACTCGGTGATGTTACCTACACAATTGAATGACATGGCAATAATGTCATGTCGAAATATACGGGCATTGTAGCTTACTTAAATTATTTCCAGAATCATTTAAGTAGTTCATGGTATAAGCCCCTTCTGGATCAAATGGAACTTCGGATCGATATCAAAGTAAAGCAAGATTGGAACAAGCGCATTGCAATTAAGAAATGGATAAGAAGAGTTGTCTCTCTCTTTTCTCTTTACTTCTGAATAGTCGGATGGTCGAACTTTTTGAATCCATTAAATGTTAATATCAAATTCCTTAGTTAAATGATACGTGGCAATTAACAGGTGTTCAATTTGTGGGTTTTTTACCCTTTTTTTTTTTATCACAACTGTATCAACTTAAGATTTTTTTAGGGTATTAAATTAATTTAACAAAAAACTAAGAGATGGTAAATTTATCACAAGTGTACCAATTTTGGGTAAATTTATCACAAGTGTATCAGTTTAGGGTTTTTAGTGGTCAAAAAAATAATTTGATATAAATTTGTCATAGATATACCAGTTTGGGATTTTTATGATTAAAAAAAATAGTTTATGGTAAATTTATCATAGGTATACTAATTTGGGATTTCTCATGGTATTGACTCTTTGCATAAATATACTACTATCCATAAATTTTAATATCTTTTCATTGAAATCCATTTTTTAAATTAAAAAAAATATATGTTATCTTCTATTACATTTTTACCTATTTCTTTTCAATCCATATCATAAATCAATAAAAAAAAAATTTGTTATGTTAATTTCATTTTATATTTTAAATTATGATATCTTAACGGTAAAAGTAGAGTCTCATTTAGAGTTTTATTGAATTGATATTCCTGCTATGACGTGAAGGTTGATTTGCGTTATAAGTATCAGTTTGAGATTTTTCATGACAAAAAAATTAATTTGAGATAAATGTGTCACGGTTATTAGCTTGGGATATTTTGTAAGACGAAAATTAATTTAATATAATGTGTCATAATGGTACTAATGTGTAATTTTTAATGTTACTATCCCATTTAAGAATAAGTGTTTTCATAATATTATCTGAAAGAATATCAATTTTTCTTCATAGATAATCGTATATATTAATCTGAATCTCGTTCCTTACTTTTCAAATAGATAAAATTCTCAAACTTTTTTTATTTCATTTTTTTAATTAAATCTAGTTGAATCAATAAATTAGAAAATTAAAATAGATGAAATATCAACCTGATGCTACTGATAATGAGGGTCTACTTTTACTATTACAGAGATCATAACTTAGAATAAATTTATGTGAAACCATCGTAGTATTTATAAAAACCAAAATAATAAAAAGATAATAAAATGATATCCAAAAATCTGGGTAAAATGAATGACTGATTTGACTTTGTTACATAAAGCTTTCGGATTAGATTGACTAATTGAAAATTTAGGGATTATGTCAAATATTTAGAAATAGTTTAAGGACCATATATAGAACGATTATTCTTAATATATAGAACTTTATGGGTGGGAGGCAAAGTAAAATTTGTTTTTTCTAAAACTGGTCTTAATATCTTGAGCATTTGTTCAATTAAATTTTGCGAATATATGATTTATCACTCACTTAACTATTTAAAGAATTGTCCTTCAACGTAAACGCACCATGCAAATATTTTTGTAGGACGATGCCACGTATCATGCTGATCCGGTATCACTGAGCCAATGATATGGAGCCCTTGAGATTTGAACTTCAGAAAATCAAACGGCTATTAGTATTGGCGAATGAAAGAACCTCGTTGGTTGAGCGTTACCACCATGGCATGACAAGCTTATCGCGCGCACTCCTGAAAAGGAATAACACATCCCGATGGAAATGAGCATTGGCAAAGCGAAAGTGCATTGAAAGCGAAAGCGAAGTCTTTTTCATCCCAACATATACCTTGAAAAAGATGAGAGAAACAGGAGGCAACGCATGTTGGACCCCTTTCCTTTGTTCCATAGCATCATTATACGCACCTTAATTTGGAGATGATCGAAGCTTAATTCAAGCAACAAATCAAGATCATACAGACCAAAAAGGTTCCCCCTTACTCAAAATTCTCGAGGAAAAAAAGGAAAAAGAAAAAGTGCACTATATGGGGACTGAAAGGAGGCGCAACATTATGGTAATGGACCAACTAAAAAGAGGGGAGCGAGTGGCCACACTTCTGCTCTGAAAATTAATTTCTAGCCAAAAATTAATTTTTTATTTTTGCTTTTGAGCAAAAGTTGATTTTTCTATTTTTTGGAGATAAGTAAAAAAAAATTTACTTTTTCAAGTAGCTCCAAAACTACTTCTGAAATAAAAAAAATGCTCCATAAGTAAAAAAAAAAATAAAATTATTATTTAATCAAATTTTTGTTACAGAAGTTACGTTAACTGCTTATTCCAAAAGTGTTGCTATGCTCGCCCTAAATAACCCGTCTGAGTGGTCTTGGAAAAATGAACTGGGTGATCGGTTGAGCTTCAACTAAAAATGAAAATCGCCGGAGTTTCGCCGTTTTTTAGGGCAAAGAAACGGTTGGAACAGACTCAGAGCAGAGAGAAAAGAGCAATGGAAGAAGAAAAAGACGACAATGAAGAAGCGAAGGCAAAGAACCGCGATGACACCCTGGGAGCAGCAATCAGCTGTCATCAGCATCCCTCGTTTCGACTACAACGCTCCTTCTCCCAACCTCCGAAGCTCGCACCGGGCTTCCTCATCAACTGCACCATCAGTGTACCATCTCTCCTTCACTTTTTTTCAGTTTCCAATTCGATGATTGAAACTTAGGTTACGCCTTCCTTTTTTGTTCCTTTTCCTTCTTCAGAAAGGGAGTACATCGTCACCAAAGAAGCCATGTGCCTCCTTGAAAAGGTTTCATTGCCTTCTTAAAGTTGAACCTTTTAAGCGTGACTTAATGAGATATGCTACTGATTAATTACATATTGCGTTTGAGTCGGTGTATGGTTGATTTATGCTTGAAGCTTAGAGTGAAGAATCGGTCTCCCTTGAGAAAGTGTAATTTGCATTGGTTGATTAGTGATATCCTGATCATAGACTGGTGCATGTGGAACTAATTTGAAACAGCTCAATGAAATGGGTCTTGCTTTTCCTATTGGGGAGGGAAGTTTCATCATCCTCAGCATTGTAATGAATGCTTATGGGACATTTGCTGCTAGGGAGAGTAATAACTTGGAGGTGGCTGATGCAAAGTTAACTCCTAAGAGAAGGAAAATATGTCCTGGGGAATTGGACTAGGAAGGTGCCAATGGTGCCCAGTGCGGGCATTCAACAGATCAGAATCATAACAAGGATGGTACTCTTCTGGTCAAAACCCAATCACTACTTGCGCAAATATCTGCAAAACGTTGTCTAACTGCCTCCCACTTTGCTATTCAACTGGCGGGTAAGCTTTCAGAAGATGTATCTTCTCAAACAAAGGAAGCTATCGGTGCGAATAAATCTCCAGCATTTTCATTAGTCAAGTTGACAGGGAGTGGTTTGCTGCTCTTTACATTCCCCATGAGGATTCACCCGACACCATTCAAATTGTGTCTGATATTATTGATTCCCTGGGATCTGGAGATTCGATTTCCCCACAGTGAGTTTTCCTTTTCCTTCCTTGACATTAGACACTAAAATGGCGCCCTAGTTCATAACATGCGTTTCATATCCTGGCTTGTTACTTTAGGATTGGGCAATGTGCCAGGAGTCAATACTGATGATAATCCTTCTCGCACTGCATGCGACAGAGAGACCTGGCATTGATGGATGAGTCCTTTAAGCGAAAGTAAAGAAAATACAGATGTGCAACTACGCCGTAACGAGGCATATCTGCTTTACTTGATCAGCCTAAAATTCTACTCTACCCACTGTAGAATGATAGTATTGCTGCATATTGTGTTACCTATGACCGTGGAAGTCATGCGCGTGTTTTTTTTGGCTAATTTGGGGTTGTAGAACTAAAAACCGGGACTTAAGTTTTCACATGTAAAACCCAAAATCACCTAATAAGCTTATAGATTCATCTAATACCTTCATGGTCTCACGATCTGATCTCAAAATTCGGATTAATGAATTAGTAAGCCTCTATGATGGGCTTAGCTCGAGCCCTCGTAAGCTCATACCAAATCGCATCATATCTTAGTAAAGCCCTAAATGCTTAGAAGAATGTTTACTTATGGTTGATTTCAAAAGTGTTAGGGATTTTCTAAAAAAAAGGACAAAATCTATGAAATCTAAGGATTTACGCCCTAATCTGTGGAACTGAGGTCGAATTCTATGTGTACACACACATACATATATGGAGCGTTTTTTGTCATTTTAATAATAAAAGTGACTGGGTCGGATCTGGATCAGGTTTCCGGACCTGGACCGGATCTGATCCACCGGTAAGGCCTTCTCCGTGGACTGGGCTCGACCATGAGCCCAGTTTACTTTCAAAGCAGACACAAAAGAGAACAAAAATGGGCCCAAAGAAACATCTCTAAAGACCAGCCCATTTCCTCCTTTTAACGATCAACCAACCCATATCCTCTAAAGTCAGCCCACTCTCCCTACTTTCTAAACTCATGCGCATCATCTTCTTCGGTGTCTTTCTTCAGGGACGCCCTCGCGACGTCTTTACCACCGAGACGTCGCCGTGCGAGCCTTCAACAGGTGAAGTTCCGGATGGCGCCAAGCTTGCCTGGGGACGTCGCCGCCTCCGGCCAGACCAAACGGCGCTTCCACCAGCAGCGACGATTGACGAACAGACTCTAACCCCCCCTCTGCGGCGATATTTTCTTCACCATGAGCTTCACCGAGGGCCCAAGTCATCTGACCGAGCTGTGAGCTCCGGCCGTTCCCGACTCTCGTTGAACCTATGCCGACCCGACCACATCAGCCGTTCTAGTCCGACCTTAGGACCGTCATCGACCAATGACTCGAACATTGCCATGCACAAAGACAAAAGCCGAACGAAACGGGCAACGAACGACAAAGAAAGCATATAAAAGCAGCAGGCCAATCAAAGAACCGAACTCAGAGCGCAAACGGACTGAGGAACAAATGAGCCTCGGCTAGCTCAGACGACACAAGTTGACAAGGGGATTTTGGCTTACCTGGTTCGGCAAGGGAAGCGACTGACCAGGAGCCGTTCGGAAAGATGTGGGGACGGAGGTGGCGGGCCAGCGGCGCTGTCCAAGAAGGAGATCGGCCGAGAAAGACGGTCTTGTCGAAAGACTACTTCTCAAGTGGCCCCCGGCTCTTCTTTCTTCTTTTACGCGCGTCTCACCGAGATCAGCACCATCACCTCAGCCCGAAACGTCCTTCTCCGGCCGCCGACGCTCAACGGCCATCACCACGTCATCTATACCGTGAGTCTCGGCCTAGTTCACGACACCGTTTTCCGCTTCAACCTTATAACCTGAAGCCCCTTCCAGCTTGCCTAGGGACTCCACCTCTTGGGACTCCCTCCTTCAAAGCTCAGAAGACCCTGCTCTCACTCTCTCTCCGGTACTTGGCCCTCCAATCCGGCTCAAATTAGTACCCATGAGGTGCTAATTTGACCCATTTTCGTGAAATCGATTTGTCGAGAATGTGATTAAAGTTGTCTAAATCAAATGTCATAAATGATCCCGAGCGAGAAAAAGACTAAAAAGGATTCAAATGAATTTTTGGGTTCAATTTGGGGTATGTGAATAGACACCTTTGAGGACCCAAATCAAATTTTCAAATTTAAGATGGCGAAAATGAAAAGGGAATAAAAAGAAAATTATTTTTTATTTTTCCATATTTTTTTCAATCCCATTTGGCTTTTTTTCCCCTTGTTTTTGGCTATTTTTAAATGAAGAGAAATTCCAAAAATTTCGAAAAAATCGGAACCATACATATTTTTTTGTTCAAAACTGATTCCTTATACTTGACAAGGGTTCCAAAGTTGATTTTTTGATTTTTGTGAATTTTTCTTGATTTTCTAATTAATTCTTTAAAATAAAGACATGCGTCAACACGTGGATAATGATTCTTCTATCTCCTACAAACACAACTAAGAGTAGCTTCGTGTAAAAAGGGTACTCCTTGATTTTTTCATCAATTTTTTATTTGCTTGGAATTCTTATATCTGTTTTTTCCAATCAATAATGATAGCACGGATTCTAATACATTCAACACCTTCAGCAATTGCAACTTTTGTTTATTAGAGATTTGATGTTAAAATTGTAGACTCAAATCGATGTACAGTACTTCAAATACTAATAAAATTTTTATTTATTATAACAGCGACTTTCTTAGTAGACAAATCTAAGCAAACATCTCATACATGTAATGTTAGTTATGTTTTTCCTGCTCGTTGTTTTCCTTCGTTTCTTGTTGTGCTACTAATGAGGATGTGGCAGGTACTACGATTGTAATGCGAGATGCGTATCGGCAATGGTACATGGCAGAAGCGGCTGCGCTCTTCCTCTCTGCAGTTGACGGCCAAAAAATGGACAAATACGAATGCCAGAATCTTTTGCCTCACCAGATGTATGAGTTTTTGAAGGAGACCGCGCAAGTGAGCTATAGAGAGTATTATTAGCAACGGAAGATAGAGAAAAAGAAGGAGAGGCGGGAACAACAGCGACGTAGGGAAAGCTATGGAGAAGGAAAAGGACAGGATCACGAGGAAATGGTAGATGGGGGCACCGGAAGCAGAATAAAGGCTGTAATGAGCAACAACAGGCGGAAGGGG
>JAGVVM010014226.1:0-24247 GCA_019149425.1 Psidium friedrichsthalianum
CTAAATTAACTGGATTGACTCGGTTAGCACCAATATGAAAGGGTTTTAAGACTAAATTCGTTCAATTGAAAAGTTTGGGACTGAGTATGTACCAAAGCAATAGTTTTAAGGACTTTTTTGATTCTTTTCCCTATTCCAATCGCACATCTCAACAGCATATTGTCACACCCAGAGTTCATTTCAAGAGATTAATTGCATGCCTTTGAATTTGCACAGGACTTTCTTCCAGGCCTTGCAGTGCGCACACATATCGTCAATCAAAAACCTATACCAAGAATCTGGCCAAACAAAGAAAGACAAAAGCAGACACCAGTGAAGGCTAGAACGGAAATGTTTAAGAACGAGACATATCACAGAAAACTCCTTAAAAAGCTATTCGGTAATCAGAAAACTGAACCGAACTATTAGGGTATGAGCTTGAACGGCACTGTTCTGTCTTATGTTATAGATTGTGAATGGCACGGCGCCGACGATGAAATTTGAGGAAGAAGAAGACGAAGATGAGGATGATGATGGCGATGATGAAGTCTGTTGTTGTGATGATAAACTTGGGAGTTGGCGTTGGTGATGAGAGCTGAATGAATAGAACAAGGGCATGCGTGTGGCATATCTCGGGCTTTTTACAAAAATGGGTTAAAAAATTTATCATTTTACCGATTTGGGTTTTGCGGCGAAAAAAATACGAAAAAAGGGCTTGTTCGGCAGGGGGAAAGCCGAACAACCCTTGTTCGACGCTCAAAGCGCCAAACAAGGAAGAAAACGAAAAAAATTATAAAAAAAAATGGAAAAAGAGGGTTGTTCGGCACCATAAGTGCCGAACAAGGAAAAAGTTGGGGGGGGGGGGGGGGGTGAGGGGACACAAAAATTAAAAATTCGTAGAAAATTATAAAAAAGAAAAAAATACCAAAATAATTCTAAAAAATTTTCATAAATCCCAAAATTAGGAAATTGACCATTTTTAAGGTCGGTCCTATTTTTGATGGTTTTCCCTTTTAGACATTTTCGAAATGATGATTTTGCCCCTTACGGGCAAATTGTCTCGAAAATTTCAAAAGTTTCTAAAAAAAATTTCAAAAATTAGGAAATGGGCCATTTTAATTGACTAATCCTACTTTTAACGATTTTTCTCATCTATCTTTTCAAAATGATGATTTTGCCTCTTATGGAAAAAAAAGTGTTCACGAAAAAAATAGTCAGTATTTTAAATGGTCCAACATGAAAAGGGTTTTAAAATAAAATTTTGGCAATTTCTTCATATTTGTAGTCTAGGAAATCTATTTTCTTATTTTCGGATATTTTCTTAATATGAAAAATAATATTAAAATTTACGACAAATTTCAAAAATTACTTTTCTTCCAAATTGGATCCTCAGGCTTCGTTAAAGCTTCTAAATATGATTTTTTGGAAACTTTTGAAATTTTTCAAGACAATTTGCCCGTAAGGGGCAAAATCGTCATTTCGAAATGTCTAAAAGGAAAAACCATCAAAAATAGGACCGACCCGTTAAAATGGTCAATTTTCTAATTTTTGGGATTTATAGAAATTTTTTAGAATTTTTTTTGGTGTTTTTTTCTTTTTATAATTTTCTACGAATTTTTTAATTTTTCATTTTTCTCCCCCACCCCCCCTCCCCCCCCTCCTTTTTCCTTGTTCGGCACTTATAGTGCCGAACAGCCCCTTGTTTCGGCACTATTAGTGCCGAACAAGCTTTGGTCCTTGCTCGGCGGTAGGACCGCCGAACAAGGCTCGTTCGCACCTCCACTGCCGAACCAGCCCCATTTTCGTATTTACCTCACCGCGAAATCCAAATCGGTAAAATGATAAATTTTTTAACCCATTTTTGTAAAAAGCCCCATATCTCTGCCATGAATTAGCATCATTGTTTGCCGATGTCCTGATGAAGGCTTTTAAGTTCACATTACTCCTAAAAGATAAGGGAAGCTTAAGGCAATGATGGCAAAGGAAAGCAAGTTTCACTTATTCCTAATGCCAAAGTTACTCCAACCCAAGACAAACTATTTACCCAAGTTGAACCGGAACCAAAGCCCGGTCATCTTTAAGTAGAATCAAGCTATTTAGCAAACTTGCTCATAGAAGTGGTGGTTTCTAGGTAGCCTTGGCAAAATTGGATCGCATCGGGTGTGAGCACACCGCGCGCATCTTGTCTATGCAGACCAAGATTGTCCTCGACATTATAATTGTACTCACAAGAACTTTCAAATGAGTCAACACCCCTTCAGCAGAATGATCCATCAATGCCCTCTTTATCCATCTTTGAAATCGCCATCTTACTCATTTTCAATTTATTTCGAGCTGGGTGCTCAGTCAATGGGAGCACATCTCCTAAAGAACCAGCACCCAGTTTGTTCAGAATGTCTACACACCACAGCAGCACTGAAGAAGGGCGAAGGATTTGCTGATCCGAGACACTGAGGAAAGGCGCAAAGAAAGAAAAAAACAACCGGCACATAAATGAGGGTAAGATCATTGTCGTTTACACAAGAAAAGGCATTTGGCTACCTTTTAGCAAAATAAGCAGGTGGATCACTGGTGATCAAGACAATACTTACCCCCTAAAAAATCACAAACAAATGTTCTTAGATTTGATAAAGCTCAATCTGTGAACTCATCCGCTGTTTCATCCCACGTCAACCATGCATCGCCTCCTGATGATAGGCAACCTACCGTGAGCACGGAAGAGCGTGAGTAAGGCACAACTTAACACCCCAGAAAAAAAACCTGCTGCCCAAGAAATAGAATACGCAGATATCGTGTGCGCTTCTGCATACATTCGCCTTGTATACGCTAAAACAAGAGCAAGGAAGACAATTCATGTTGTTCTATCAAGACAACATATCTTTTAAGTAACCCTCGCATCATGCCTCATCCCAGTGATAAGCATTCTAACCATGATCTTGCCTCATCCACTGACCAATTTGCCAACCCAAACAGAGAATCAAGCACCGATGCCGTCCTTGTCTCTATGCAATGGCCTTCTCCTGAATCCTGCTCGGTAAAAATTAGTCCTGATAAAGTAATGCAGAAACAGTCATACACCAATCGGACTCTGAAGTCAACAGGTGCGTATAATGCAAAATTTGAGGTACAACTACACCAATTTAGCGCACAACTCCAGCTATCCTAGGACCAGAGAAAAATAGTTTAGGGAAAATAATCAGTACCTTATGAACATAGAAATTAAGTGTCACAGAATCATCAGAAACAAAACAATCAGGCCGAGTGACAACCCGAATACGTTTCCAAGATAGCCTCGTAGCCTTCCGCACTGCTGTAATAGGGTTCGATCATGATGATGAATTTGCAACTCCCTACCGAAGGATTTGTCGTAGTGACTGTCGCCAAGCCTGAAAACTTGCAAGCGCCGTCAAGCTGATTATTTATCTGGTAGTAACTATTAATGCATAAGAGATGTTCCCTGCAGTATCTAGATTTCCACATGATGTCCCATAACCAAGACTAGTGCAATCAGCACGGGAACACGCATAGCTCACACTTGGCGCCACTAGATCAGCTGTGAGGTTGGCTGACATTTTCAGCACACACCACTTCTGCTTGAGATAGCGCACACCTTGTGCAGGAATCAAGCCATTGGAATTGGTGGTGCCAAGATTGAACATGTATTTTGGCCTCCCATCAAAGTTGAAAATCCCCAGTGGCGCTCGAAATTTCCTGGCTCAATGCTCTTAGCATCCTCATCAATCAGACTGAACAAGTACACGTCAATGGGCCCTGGTCTCATGGGGGTTCCTTTGCCACCTGATATGTGGGACATAAAGCCTTGGTTGAAGCGCTGGGCATAGACCAGGTTCGCATTCCGGTCCCCATCAGTAGGCCACCCAATCTCTCCAACTATGATGGGCAAGTTCCCGAAGCCATTCTTCTGCAGGGCCCACACGAGTGTGTCGTAGTTAGCATCGAACATGTTATAGTAAGTTGTGCTGCCATCAACTATTGGCGATGCGTTGCCATCAAAGAAGGCATATTCCACAGGGAAGTTGGCATCAGTGTAGAGGCTAATGAAGGGGTAGATATTCACAGTGAAAGAACCCCCGCTATCGCTCAGGAACTTGACAATCTGGATCATGTAGTCATGGATGTCTGCACGAAAATCCCCACCGGATGGTAAGCTGCTCGAGCTCTCATAGACGTCGCATTGAGGGGGACAGTGACCTTCACTTGGTTGTGAAGGTTAGCTTTTCTGAGGGCAGATTGGACGTTCTGGAGGGCAGGATAGGTTGTGGTGAGGAAACTTCCATTGTAGGTTTGCAGGAAAGGTTCGTTGCCAACAGCAACATACCTACATGTCATACAATGGATCTCTTGGTTAAGCTCACCACATGACAAAAAATACTCTTTACAAGGCAACCAATAAAATCACAGCATGGGATCTGGAGGGGAAAGGGCGAAACAAAGTCTTGACTCAAATATATACTAGACCTCACCGAGAATATTTAAGGGCAAAAAAAAAAAACAAGTGTCAAATGGAGTAAGTTTTAACCTTTCTGGATCAGACATGGGCCATCGTCACTCTGTTGAATACAAAAATCAGCACAAATCAGAAGTATTAAACTCAAAAACCGGGACCACCACCATCTGGCAGAAATGTTATTCAAGTCCTAATGACCAACTTGCGATGGGATAACATGCAGGTGGTACATGAACTGACAAAATGCTAGTTAATTAACCAGCAAATGCATCTAAGAGAGCATTTGTGACTTTGCAGAGGTGAAATATACCATAACAAATTCAGAAAAGCAGAAGATGTTTGGAATCATCAGCTGATCAATTTCTGAAAATGGCAACTCTTTATGTCAGCGACAACCTCATGAAGCTGAACTGTATTTAAGGGTGCCGTGATACAAAGCTAGCTGTAAGCCCCTTATTCATGAAAGGTAGGACAGCCTTTACCCATTTTGATCTGTCCATGAGCTGCTAGCATGAGTGATGCAGTGACTTTTATGCACAAGAATGAAGTTAAAGAAAATGTGAGGATACGAGCAATTGCCTATCCAATATAAGTCAGTCGAAGAAAAGAAAAAAAGGGGAACAGAAAACAATGAGGAAAAACCAAATGGCATTTAGCAGCTGTAGCATTCATTTGCTGAAACAACTAAAAGATATAGTTCACTGAATGTGGCACATCAAAAGCACAGGATCTGCTCTTATTTCTCCTTTCTACGACTGACTGCTCTTCCACTACCACGTCCCTATTGTTGCACCTTACAGTCTTTCATAGTTGCAACATGCATTGCTAGCTCTCGCTAGAACCTTTCCATGATTTAGATGATCTGCCACCACAATATAGTTTATGCAAAAGAATTTGACGAACCCAAAGACTTTAACATCCTTATTGAAAGTTTTTATCTACATAATTGGCAGCAAAAGGAGAGGGTAAGACAATTGAGTAGTTAGGAGCTCGTGAAACGGGCATAGCAACCTTCTAATGTTTGGAGAATGTATATCAATCTCTACTAGGCATTATTTGTTGTGCCATGTAAATCTCTTGGTAGCTTTTCATATGACCACAGAAGGACACCCTCAAGTTGCATTTATTACTCCAGATGGTTATTTGTTGTGCCATGTAAATCTCTTGGTAGCTCTTCCAATATGACCACAGAAGGATACTCTCAAGTTGCATTTATTACTCCAGATGGTCACCCACGCAAAGCTCCTATATGGAGAATAAGAAGGATAATAGAAACCACAGAACTTTCTCTATTAATGGAGGAGGTGCAACTGACTCTATTTCAATGGCTAAGGCAGAAACCACAGAACTTCTTGCTATAAAGGACTTGGGCTCTGCCTTCGAACTTCAATGAGCAAAAGAAGGCAGAAAGGGTAGGAATTTTACCTGACATTGTTCTGTATTATGACAATAAGCTAAAAAGCTTGAGTAATGCCTATATTGATCTCATATACATATTATACATATATATATATATATATATATATATATTCTTAATTGCTACTCAAGAGCAAACTTCTCATCCACCCCACCTAAGTACCACATTGCCAAGTATAATCGATTTCATTTCTTTCCTCCAAAATGATAACCCTCTAGCATAGGTATCTGGAAAGACCAGGCTACGAAAGTGCAAAAAGAATCTTTTAATACATATGGATGACAATGGAACCCATTTTTATGCTTGAATCTAAGCGTACTAAAATCCTCCAATGTGAAACACAGCATGATAGAAGGCATATAAAATGATTGTCGTACAAAATCAAAGCAACAACTTCAGGAGTTGTACCAAACATGAACCAGTTAGGTAAAAATTATTGTATCCCCTGACTGTAATTTTCAAAGAATAAACATCCTATATGTGTGCGCTTTAGCTGCCATGTTTATCCTGTAGGAACTACTACACTCTTAAAAGTCAAATTCGACTAACCAAACACTGAAATAAGATGGAATTTATATTTTCAATCCACTTCAAGGGTGTGCAACAGATAAATTCTTGTTAATTGAAAACTAAAACTTAAGACCCTTAGTTGATCACAGTATCTAAATTAAACATTAGTGACAGATTCCCTCGGTTCTGGTTCAAGCCCTAAAAATTCAGATCTTAAGCTTTAAAGGGGAAAATATTTTCACTAAGATTCTAAGTGGGTAATTGGAAGGGAGCTTCAAAAGCTACTTATGTTTTCAGAAAGTTACAGTAGCTTTAGTGGAAAGTTTCACAAGCCTTCAAAAGCAATGCATATGAAAACTGAAGCAATCAAAAGGTGATTTTGAAGTAGCAGCACGATAATGCTTCGTAAGTTTCACTAATCTGGCTTTTGCATCCAAGCTCTCTTGGAAATCAAAAATAGAGTTTACATACAAAGGTTTTCAAGGAGACACATTGTCCTTCTAGAAAAAGAAAAAACAAACTAATTTACAGAAGACTTTGATTCTACTGAAAATAAAAAGTAAAGCGCCATATAGCATCACTCTGAAAGTCAATAGAGCGCATTCATCATTTGCTAAATTTTTAATAAGCCGCATATATGTCACAGCAAAACTTCAAAATTATTGCACAAAAACCTGCAAGTGAACTCTAAATCATATGAGAACATGATACGAGACTATGTGCTTAACTTTATCAGCCTCAATTTGTAAGTTTCAAACTACCCATCTGCATTGTCTTCCAGACATCAACAATCAGTTCATTCTCTGATTGTATACACCCCATCCGCATTGATTGTCCTTCTGAGTAATTTTTTCAGGATTAGTAAAAAAAGAATTCACATCTGATACAAGACAATTGCTTGCCTTATAGAATTTCCAACCCACATATTGTGAAGTCCTGCAGTCAGTTCACAACAAGCACAAGAGGATTCCGTAACCCTATTGTTTGATTTATTAGTTTCGCATCATCGGACAGAACAGTAAACATTACTCTACGTTCATCCAAATGATCAATTATCTTTTGAAGTAACTGGTTTCTTGTTCGGTTTCCAGCGAATCTCTTCCCTGGATTCATGACTAAACGGCAGCTGCTCATGCAATCTACCTCTCTAGACTTCACATTTTTGGCCATCTTCTTTGGCCTAATCTTCCTTCATGTTCCAATTATCATCACGTTAGGGGGCAATCGTATCTACATTCTAAACACCTATTTTAAAAAAAAAAAATCAAACCATTCAGCAATATTATCTAAACCATTCACATATAAACCATAACCTGGATAAATGAGCACGTGATTAATCATCCAGTACCAGTGCTTATTACTAGTGTAAAAAATTTCAACTCCTACACAGAGATATGTGAGAAGTAAATATGGGGTCTGTCGCCACAGTCACTCTTGCAGAGCGAATAAATCTACATAGAATTCATATCATTCACACTTGCCATGAACTATAGACAGCTTGCACCTTCTATTTCGAGACGCATTCTACTTCCAATTAGACAAGTAATCGGAAGAGTTTAGACAGGAAAAAGTGGTGAGGCGCACAGGAGTTTATACCTTATGTTGGTGTTAAAGCTGGAAATGTGAGTAGAGACCTTCTTGACCCCATCTCTCAGCAGCTTTCACACTGCTAGCAATAGAAGCAAGCATGTCGTTGGGAATCCCCACCATAACCTCAATATCAGGAGTCCTTCCCAGAGCTCTCAACGCCCCATAGTCCGCGTCGAAAAGCTTCACCTTTCGGAAGCCATTGTCTCTCAGCATCCTCACCACCGTCGCTGGTGGGAGAGGTGTGTGTCCTGAGTACCCCAGTTTGCCCCTATCCCACTCACTGAGCACACCACTGAGAGCGACAACACCCAGGCCAACCCTGAGACACCAACCAACCCATGACAAGCGATCGATACGTCGAAATAGGAACTTGGGTCGGGGAAAGAACTTGAAATCTTCCCTTAAAAAGCTCAAAAGTCACTACTTTTATCTCATGTATGAAGACCTAGAACAAAACAGAGGCAAAGGCAGAAATTCCCATCTGGATATTGTCAGCCTGGTGAAGTGAGGGAAGCTGAGCAACCCAGAAACTCCGAAGCAGAAGATAACAGAGCAGAATCTCAGCTGATACTTGGTGAGAAAAACGAGAGTAAGAAGTGGGTATCTGTTGCATTAGGTGAAATCAGCTCAAAACCCCGGTCTGCACAGATTCTTTCAGAATATGACAAAGAAAGTAACTAAAAAGACGCAATAAGAGAGAACATTTTCGTTCTGCAAGATGGGTATGACGGGTTTGAACTTGAGCGAACACAGGAAGTTAGATGCTGAAACCTAAACCAGATTCGAAGCCGAAGCTAAAAAGGAAAACCAGATGTAACGGGGAAAAACGAAAGCGGGCTCAGAAATGAAATTTGCTTTTCAAAGCAACCAAAAGATAATGGAAATGAAAAGAAATGAAGTTAAGGGTCCTGTACTCGGGTGACAGCTGAGCGCAAGAATCTATCCAAACCCAATGCAACCCATCGTCCCCACTGAGAAAAGAAACACAAAATGGCAGACTCGCTCACTCCGTCAGTGGTCACAGACGCTCTGAAAATGGAGAGAGAAACGAAAAAGGCAGGGAGAGAGATGGAGGAGATGGTTCCGAGTTATAATGACTTGTGTTGCGAAGTTAATGCAATGTACGGGCCATCGATGAATAGAAAATGAAGAACAAAACAAGTTCAGGTGTCATGTGTCCTCAAGGGAATTCGGTGGCATCTTCAGCAGCGTGTTTACAACACTGCGATGCACAGTGGGGGCTGTCCCCTTCACGGCGGCATAACGTCGTCGTCCCGTGCACCTTCTGATTCAAGATGGACTGGGAAGAGTGACCGGGTTTGCCGGTTGACCATCAAATTCACCGGCACGTGCAGGTAGTGAGGGCACGGGCTCGTTCCTTGCGCTTTATACGTCGGCCTTGTTTGGTTCAACATTTGAAATAGTATTGAGACTATAAGGTTCTTTGGCGAAATGCAAATGATTTTGGCTACTTTTTTTACTCACTTTAGGGAGATGTAATTACATCTCAAATGCTCTCTAAAAGCCTTCAGCCCTAAAGGAACTTTAGAAAATTGCATTTTCAATGAAGTATAATTTTTATTTATTATAATTTCTTAATATCTTTTTAATTTTTCTCTTTAAAACTAATTATTAAAAACAAATAATACAATTAATTATAATCGAAATAATAAATATCGAAATAAAAAATAAATAATTACATAAATAATTTAAAAATTTAAAATAATTAAAAATTAAAAATATTTTTTAAAAATAAAAATAATTATTTTTATTTTATTTTTATTTTTTTTAAAAAATTTTTAATTTTTAATTATTTTATTTTTAAATTTTTATTTAATATTATTTATTTTTTTTTATTTTTTATTTCGATTTATATTTATAATTTATAATTAATTTGTTTTTAAATTACTTTCTTAAAAGGAAAAAGAAAATAAGAAATTAACAAATAAAAAATTATACTTGCATTTCGAAATGCAATTTTCTAAAGTTCCTTTAGGGCTGAAGGCTTTTAGAGAGCATTTGAGATGTAATTACATCTCCCTAAAGTGAGTAAAAAGTAGCCAAACGTCATTTGCATTTCGCCAAAGAACCTTATAGTCTCAATACTTTTTCAAATGTTGAACCAACAAGGCCGACGTATTAAAGCGCAAGGAACGAGCCCGTGCCCTCACTACCTGCACGTGCCGGTGAATTTGATGGTCAACCGGCAAACCCGGTCACTCTTCCCAGTCCATCTTGAATCAGAAGGTGCACGGGACGACGACGTTATGCCGCCGTGAAGGGGACAGCCCCCACTGTGCATCGCAGTGTTAAACCGCTGCTGAAGATGCCACCGAATTCCTTGAGGACACATGACACCTGAACTTGTTTTGTTCTTCATTTTCTATTCATCGATGGCCCGTACATTGCATTAACTTCGCAACACAAGTCATTATAACTCGGAACCATCTCCTCCATCTCTCTCCCTGCCTTTTTCGTTTCTCTCTCCATTTTCAGAGCGTCTGTGACCACTGACGGAGTGAGCGAGTCTGCCATTTTTGTGTTTCTTTCTCAGTGGGGACGATGGGTTGCATTGGTTTGGATAGATTCTTGCGCTCAGCTGTCACCCGAGTACAGGACCCTTAACTTCATTTCTTTTCATTTCCATTATCTTTTGGTTGCTTTGAAAAGCAATTTCATTTCTGAGCCCGCTTTCGTTTTTCCCCGTTACCATCTGGTTTTCCTTTTTAGCTTCGGCTTCGAATCTGGTTTAGGTTTCAGCATCTAACTTCCTGTGTTCGCTCAAGTTCAAACCCGTCATACCCATCTTGCAGAACGAACTGTTCTCTCTTATTGCGTCTTTTTAGTTACTTTCTTTGTCATATTCTGAAGAATCTGTGCAGACCGGGGTTTTGAGCTGATTTCACCTAATGCAACAGATACCCACTTCTACTCTCTTTTTTCTCACCAAGTATCAGCTGAGATTCTGCTCTGTTTATCTTCTGCTTCGGAGTTTCTGGGTTGCTCAGCTTCCCTCACTTCACCAGGCTGACAATATCCAGATGGGAATTTCTGCCTTTGCCTCTGTTTTGTTTCTAGGTCTTCATACATGAGATAAAAGTAGTGACTTTTGAGCTTTTTAAGGAAGATTTCAAGTTCTTTTCCCGACCCAAGTTCCTATTTCGACGTATCGATCGCTTGTCATGGGTTGGTTGGTGTCTCAGGGTTGGCCTGGGTGTTGTCGCTCTCAGTGGTGTGCTCAGTGAGTGGGATAGGGGCAAACTGGGGTACTCAGGACACACACCTCTCCCACCAGCGACGGTGGTGAGGATGCTGAGAGACAATGGCTTCCGAAAGGTGAAGCTTTTCGACGCGGACTATGGGGCGTTGAGAGCTCTGGGAAGGACTCCTGATATTGAGGTTATGGTGGGGATTCCCAACGACATGCTTGCTTCTATTGCTAGCAGTGTGAAAGCTGCTGAGAGATGGGTGTCCAAGAATGTCTCTACTCACATTTCCAGCTTTAACACCACATAAGGTATAAACTCCTGTGCGCCTCACCACTTTTTCCTGTCTAAACTCTTCCCGATTACTTGTCTAATTGGAAGTAGAATGCGTCTCGAAATAGAAGGTGCAAGCTGTCTATAGTTCATGGCAAGTGTGAATGATATGAATTCTATGTAGATTTATTCGCTCTGCAAGAGTGACTGTGGCGACAGACCCCATATTTACTTCTCACATATCTCTGTGTAGGAGTTGAAATTTTTTACACTAGTAATAAGCACTGGTACTGGATGATTAATCACGTGCTCATTTATCCAGGTTATGGTTTATATGTGAATGGTTTAGATAATATTGCTGAATGGTTTGATTTTTTTTTTTTTTAAATAGGTGTTTAGAATGTAGATACGATTGCCCCCTAACGTGATGATAATTGGAACATGAAGGAAGATTAGGCCAAAGAAGATGGCCAAAAATGTGAAGTCTAGAGAGGTAGATTGCATGAGCAGCTGCCGTTTAGTCATGAATCCAGGGAAGAGATTCGCTGGAAACCGAACAAGAAACCAGTTACTTCAAAAGATAATTGATCATTTGGATGAACGTAGAGTAATGTTTACTGTTCTGTCCGATGATGCGAAACTAATAAATCAAACAATAGGTTACGGAATCCTCTTGTGCTTGTTGTGAACTGACTGCAGGACTTCACAATATGTGGGTTGGAAATTTCTATAAGGCAAGCAATTGTCTTGTATCAGATGTGAATTCTTTTTGTACTAATCCTGAAAAAATTACTCAGAAGGACAATCAATGCGGATGGGTGTATACAATCAGAGAATGAACTGATTGTTGATGTCTTGGAAGACAATGCAGATGGTAGTATTTGAAACTTACAAATTGAGGCTGATAAAGTTAAGCACATAGTCTCGTATCATGTTCTCATATGATTTAGAGTTCACTTGCAGGTTTTTGTGCAATAATTTTGAAGTTTTGCTGTGACATATATGCGGCTTATTAAAAATTTAGCAAATGATGAATGCGCTCTATTGACTTTCAGAGTGATGCTATATGGCGCTTTACTTTTTATTTTCAGTAGAATCAAGTCTTCTGTAAATTAGTTTGTTTTTTCTTTTTCTAGAAGGACAATGTGTCTCCTTGAAAACCTTTGTATGTAAACTCTATTTTTGATTTCCAAGAGAGCTTTGGATGCAAAGCCAGATTAGTGAAACTTACGGAAGCATTATCGTGCTGCTACTTCAAAATCACCTTTTGATTGCTTCAGTTTTCATATGCATTTGCTTTTGAAGGCTTGTGAAACTTTCCACTAAGCTACTGTAACTTTCTGAAAACATAAGTAGCTTTTGAAGCTCCCTTCCAATTACCCACTTAGAATCTTAGTGAAAATATTTTCCCCTTTAAAGCTTAAGATTCTGATTTTTAGGCTTGAACCAGAACCGAGGGAATCTGTCACTAATGTTTAATTTAGATACTGTGATCAACTAAGGGTCTTAAGTTTTAGTTTTCAATTAACAAGAATTTATCTGTTGCACACCCTTGAAGTGGATTGAAAATATAATTTCCATCTTATTTCAGTTGTTTGGTTAGTCGAATTTGACTTTTAAGAGTGTAGTAGTTCCTACAGGATAAACATGGCAGCTAAAGCGCACACATATAGGATGTTTATTCTTTGAAAATTACAGTCAGGGGATACAATAATTTTTACCTAACTGGTTCATGTTTGGTACAACTCCTGAAGTTGTTGCTTTGATTTTGTACGACAATCATTTTATATGCCTTCTATCATGCTGTGTTTCACATTGGAGGATTTTAGTACGCTTAGATTCAAGCATAAAAATGGGTTCCATTGTCATCCATATGTATTAAAAGATTCTTTTTGCACTTTCGTAGCCTGGTCTTTCCAGATACCTATGCTAGAGGGTTATCATTTTGGAGGAAAGAAATGAAATCGATTATACTTGGCAATGTGGTACTTAGGTGGGGTGGATGAGAAGTTTGCTCTTGAGTAGCAATTAAGAATATATATATATATATATATATATATGTATATATGTATATGAGATCAATATAGGCATTACTCAAGCTTTTTAGCTTATTGTCATAATACAAGAACAATGTCAGGTAAAATTCCTACCCTTTCTGCCTTCTTTTGCTCATTGAAGTTCGAAGGCAGAGCCCAAGTCCTTTATAGCAAGAAGTTCTGTGGTTTCTGCCTTAGCCATTGAAATAGAGTCAGTTGCACCTCCTCCATTAATAGAGAAAGTTCTGTGGTTTCTATTATCCTTCTTATTCTCCATATAGGAGCTTTGCGTGGGTGACCATCTGGAGTAATAAATGCAACTTGAGAGTATCCTTCTGTGGTCATATTGGAAGAGCTACCAAGAGATTTACATGGCACAACAAATAACCATCTGGAGTAATAAATGCAACTTGAGGGTGTCCTTCTGTGGTCATATGGAAAAGCTACCAGAGATTTACATGGCACAACAAATAATGCCTAGTAGAGATTGATATACATTCTCCAAACATTAGAAGGTTGCTATGCCCGTTTCACGAGCTCCTAACTACTCAATTGTCTTACCCTCTCCTTTTGCTGCCAATTATGTAGATAAAACTTTCAATAAGGATGTTAAAGTCTTTTGGGTTCGTCAAATTCTTTTGCATAAACTATATTGTGGTGGCAGATCATCTAATCATGGAAAGGTTCTAGCGAGAGCTAGCAATGCATGTTGCAACTATGAAAGACTGTAAGGTGCAACAATAGGGACGTGGTAGTGGAAGAGCAGTCAGTCGTAGAAAGGAGAAATAAGAGCAGATCCTGTGCTTTTGATGTGGCCACATTCAGTGAACTATATCTTTTAGTTGTTTCAGCAATGAATGCTACAGCTGCTAAATGCCATTTGGTTTTTTCCTCATTGTTTTTCTGTTCCCCTTTTTTTTCTTTCTTCGACTGACTTATATTGGATAGGCAATTGCTCGTATCCTCACATTTTCTTTAACTTCATTCTTGTGCATAAAGTCACTGCATCACTCATGCTAGCAGCTCATGGACAGATCAAAATGGGTAAAGGCTGTCCTACCTTTCATGAATAAGGGGCTTACAGCTAGCTTTGTATCACGGCACCCTTAAATACAGTTCAGCTTCATGAGGTTGTCGCTGACATAAAGAGTTGCCATTTTCAGAAATTGATCAGCTGATGATTCCAAACATCTTCTGCTTTTCTGAATTTGTTATGGTATATTTCACCTCTGCAAAGTCACAAATGCTCTCTTAGATGCATTTGCTGGTTAATTAACTAGCATTTTGTCAGTTCATGTACCACCTGCATGTTATCCCATCGCAAGTTGGTCATTAGGACTTGAATAACATTTCTGCCAGATGGTGGTGGTCCCCGGTTTTGAGTTTAATACTTCTGATTTGTGCTGATTTTTGTATTCAACAGAGTGACGATGGCCCATGTCTGATCCAGAAAGGTTAAAACTTACTCCATTTGACACTTGTTTTTTTTTTTTGCCCTTAAATATTCTCGGTGAGGTCTAGTATATATTTGAGTCAAGACTTTGTTTCGCCCTTTTCCCCTCCAGATCCCATGGCTGTGATTTTATTGGTTGCCTTGTAAAGAGTATTTTTTGTCATGTGGTGAGCTTAACCAAGAGATCCATTGTATGACATGTAGGTATGTTGCTGTTGGCAACGAACCTTTCCTGCAAACCTACAATGGAAGTTTCCTCACCACAACCTATCCTGCCCTCCAGAACGTCCAATCTGCCCTCAGAAAAGCTAACCTTCACAACCAAGTGAAGGTCACTGTCCCCCTCAATGCCGACGTCTATGAGAGCTCGAGCAGCTTACCATCCGGTGGGGATTTTCGTGCAGACATCCATGACTACATGATCCAGATTGTCAAGTTCCTGAGCGATAGCGGGGGTTCTTTCACTGTGAATATCTACCCCTTCATTAGCCTCTACACTGATGCCAACTTCCCTGTGGAATATGCCTTCTTTGATGGCAACGCATCGCCAATAGTTGATGGCAGCACAACTTACTATAACATGTTCGATGCTAACTACGACACACTCGTGTGGGCCCTGCAGAAGAATGGCTTCGGGAACTTGCCCATCATAGTTGGAGAGATTGGGTGGCCTACTGATGGGGACCGGAATGCGAACCTGGTCTATGCCCAGCGCTTCAACCAAGGCTTTATGTCCCACATATCAGGTGGCAAAGGAACCCCCATGAGACCAGGGCCCATTGACGTGTACTTGTTCAGTCTGATTGATGAGGATGCTAAGAGCATTGAGCCAGGAAATTTCGAGCGCCACTGGGGGATTTTCAACTTTGATGGGAGGCCAAAATACATGTTCAATCTTGGCACCACCAATTCCAATGGCTTGATTCCTGCACAAGGTGTGCGCTATCTCAAGCAGAAGTGGTGTGTGCTGAAAATGTCAGCCAACCTCACAGCTGATCTAGTGGCGCCAAGTGTGAGCTATGCGTGTTCCCGTGCTGATTGCACTAGTCTTGGTTATGGGACATCATGTGGAAATCTAGATACTGCAGGGAACATCTCTTATGCATTTAATAGTTACTACCAGATAAATAATCAGCTTGACGGCGCTTGCAAGTTTTCAGGCTTGGCGACAGTCACTACGACAAATCCTTCGGTAGGGAGTTGCAAATTCATCATCATGATCGAACCCTATTACAGCAGTGCGGGAAGGCTACGAGGCTATCTTGGAAACGTATTCGGGTTGTCACTCGGCCTGATTGTTTTGTTTCTGATGATTCTGTGACACTTAATTTCTATGTTCATAAGGTACTGATTATTTTCCCTAAACTATTTTTCTCTGGTCCTAGGATAGCTGGAGTTGTGCGCTAAATTGGTGTAGTTGTACCTCAAATTTTGCATTATACGCACCTGTTGACTTCAGAGTCCGATTGGTGTATGACTGTTTCTGCATTACTTTATCAGGACTAATTTTTACCGAGCAGGATTCAGGAGAAGGCCATTGCATAGAGACAAGGACGGCATCGGTGCTTGATTCTCTGTTTGGGTTGGCAAATTGGTCAGTGGATGAGGCAAGATCATGGTTAGAATGCTTATCACTGGGATGAGGCATGATGCGAGGGTTACTTAAAAGATATGTTGTCTTGATAGAACAACATGAATTGTCTTCCTTGCTCTTGTTTTAGCGTATACAAGGCGAATGTATGCAGAAGCGCACACGATATCTGCGTATTCTATTTCTTGGGCAGCAGGGGTTTTTTTTCTGGGGTGTTAAGTTGTGCCTTACTCACGCTCTTCCGTGCTCACGGTAGGTTTGCCTATCATCAGGAGGCGATGCATGGTTGACGTGGGATGAAACAGCGGATGAGTTCACAGATTGAGCTTTATCAAATCTAAGAACATTTGTTTGTGATTTTTTAGGGGGTAAGTATTGTCTTGATCACCAGTGATCCACCTGCTTATTTGCTAAAAGGTAGCCAAATGCCTTTTCTTGTGTAAACGACAATGATCTTACCCTCATTTATGTGCCGGTTGTTGTTTTTCTTTCTTTTGCGCCTTTCCTCAGTGTCTCGGATCAGCAAATCCTTCGCCCTTCTTCAGTGCTGCTGTGGTGTGTAGACATTCTGAACAAACTGGGTGCTGGTTCTTTAGGAGATGTGCTCCCATTGACTGAGCACCCAGCTCGAAATAAATTGAAAATGAGTAAGATGGCGATTTCAAAGATGGATAAAGAGGGCATTGATGGATCATTCTGCTGAAGGGGTGTTGACTCATTTGAAAGTTCTTGTTGAGTACAATTATAATGTCGAGGACAATCTTGGTCTGCATAGACAAGATGCGCGCGGTGTGCTCACACCCGATGCGATCCAATTTTGCCAAGGCTACCTAGAAACCACCACTTCTATGAGCAAGTTTGCTAAATAGCTTGATTCTACTTAAAGATGACCGGGCTTTGGTTCCGGTTCAACTTGGGTAAATAGTTTGTCTTGGGTTGGAGTAACTTTGGCATTAGGAATAAGTGAAACTTGCTTTCCTTTGCCATCATTGCCTTAAGCTTCCCTTATCTTTTAGGAGTAATGTGAACTTAAAAGCCTTCATCAGGACATCGGCAAACAATGATGCTAATTCATGGGCAGAGATATGGGGGCTTTTTACAAAAATGGGTTAAAAAATTTATCATTTTACCGATTTGGATTTCGCGGTGAGGTAAATACGAAAATGGGGCTGGTTCGGCAGTGGAGGTGCCGAACGAGCCCTTGTTCGGCGGTCCTACCGCCGAGCAAGGACCAAAGCCTTGTTCGGCACTAATAGTGCCGAACAAGGGGCTGTTCGGCACTATAAGTGCCGAACAAGGAAAAAGGAGGGGGGGGAGGGGGGGTGGGGGAGAAAAATGAAAAATTAAAAAATTCGTAGAAAATTATAAAAAAGAAAAAAACACCAAAAAATTCTAAAAAATTTCTATAAATCCCAAAAATTAGAAAATTGACCATTTTAACGGGTCGGTCCTATTTTTGATGGTTTTTCCTTTTAGACATTTCGAAATGACGATTTTGCCCCTTACGGGCAAATTGTCTTGAAAAATTTCAAAAGTTTCCAAAAATCATATTTAGAAGCTTTAACGAAGCCTGAGGATCCAATTTGGAAGAAAAGTAATTTTTGAAATTTGTCGTAAATTTTAATATTATTTTTCATATTAAGAAAATATCCGAAAATAAGAAAATAGATTTCCTAGACTACAAATATGAAGAAATTGCCAAAATTTTATTTTAAAACCCTTTTCATGTTGGACCATTTAAAATACTGACTATTTTTTTCGTGAACACTTTTTTTTCCATAAGAGGCAAAATCATCATTTTGAAAAGATAGATGAGAAAAATCGTTAAAAGTAGGATTAGTCAATTAAAATGGCCCATTTCCTAATTTTTGAAATTTTTTTAGAAACTTTTGAAATTTTTCGAGACAATTTGCCCGTAAGGGGCAAAATCATCATTTCGAAATGTCTAAAAGGGAAAACCATCAAAAATAGGACCGACCTGTTAAAATGGTCAATTTCCTAATTTTTGGGATTTATGAAAATTTTTTAGAATTATTTTGGTATTTTTTTTCTTTTTTATAATTTTCTACGAATTTTTTAATTTTTTGTCCCCTCACCCCCCCCCCCCCCCCAACTTTTTCCTTGTTCGGCACTTATGGTGCCGAACAACCCTCTTTTTCCATTTTTTTTTATAATTTTTTTCGTTTTCTTCCTTGTTTGGCGCTTTGAGCGTCGAACAAGGGTTGTTCGGCTTTCCCCCTGCCGAACAAGCCCTTTTTTCGTATTTTTTTCGCCGCAAAACCCAAATCGGTAAAATGATAAATTTTTTAACCCATTTTTGTAAAAAGCCCGAGATATGGCCACACGCATGCCCTTGTTCTATTCATTCAGCTCTCATCACCAACGCCAACTCCCAAGTTTATCATCACAACAACAGACTTCATCATCGCCATCATCATCCTCATCTTCGTCTTCTTCTTCCTCAAATTTCATCGTCGGCGCCGTGCCATTCACAATCTATAACATAAGACAGAACAGTGCCGTTCAAGCTCATACCCTAATAGTTCGGTTCAGTTTTCTTGATTACCGAATAGCTTTTTAAGGTTTTCTGTGATATGTCTCGTTCTTAAACATTTCCGTTCTAGCCTTCACTGGTGTCTGCTTTTGTCTTTCTTTGTTTTGGCCAGATTCTTGGTATAGGTTTTTGATTTGACGATATGTGTGCGCACTGCAAGGCCTGGAAGAAAGTCCTGTGCAAATTCAAAGGCATGCAATTAATCTCTTGAAATGAACTCTGGGTGTGACAATATGCTGTTGAGATGTGCGATTGGAATAGGGAAAAGAATCAAAAAAGTCCTTAAACTATTGCTTTGGTACATACTCAGTCCCAAACTTTTCAATTGAACGAATTTAGTCTTAAAACCCTTTCATATTGGTGCTAACCGAGTCAATCCAGTTAATTTAGGCCAAAAAATTGATGACGTGGACGTCGACTGGGATACCAATGAAGCTGACCATTAATGACTAGTTCGAACATCAAGAGTGGTACGTGGTATGGTGGGCACTGACATAAACATTATCTTATAATTTTATGTTGATTTTTTTTTTCATTTTTTTGTTCTTTCTCTCTCATAGCATGTGTAGGTGACAGAGGCCCCTCGCCCACGTCGACTGAGTAAAAAAATGGAAAATAAAATAAACTAGTAATATTGAAAAATTGTTAAAAATATTCATATCAACGCCGATCATATCACGTAGGAAGATCAGTTCCACCTCATCAATATTCGGCCTAAGTTGGCTATATTGGGCTCAATCGATACCAATGTGAAAAAGGTTTACGGATAAATTGATTTAGTCGAAAGATTTATGACTAAACTAACACTAATTCAATAGGCTTATGACTTTTTCTCGTACTTTTTCCAATCATAAAGGGTTCAAACGAATTCTCACTCCGTCAGGGCTTCACCTTAGGAGTTCCAATCTTGGCTCCAGCTCTTCTTCGTCATTACGCCTGTTGGCCCCGTCTGTCCACTATCCACTTTTTCAGTTTTTTCTGGTCGAACACAAGCCCCTTGACATGCCATACAAATTATGTCGGCGTCTCACGTTTTTGCATGTGAGGCTTTCCATCTGACGTCTTAAACAACGAGGAGGGCAAAAAGATGCACGTTTGACATACATTGTCCGCAGGTCTCCTGTTGGTTTATTGACACTCCGAACATTTCTGCTCAACATGAATCCATGGAGAGGTCAAGGCAAGGAAAACTTTTACACCAATTGCTCTTGGCAACTTAGAAAAGAAATGGTTAGAGCTTATCCATTCTTTTGACTTGTAGGAGAAGGAGGAGGAGGAAATTACCGTGGACTGGACTGCTCGAGATCTTGCTCCATACCTTTTGATAAGCCATTGTCGTCTAATTTGACTACATCGTCTTCTGTCAACTGTGAACCCGATCTGTGAATTGTTTTTGAGCGAGAAGGTTCGTGCAAATCATCCATTTGAAAGAGGAACAACGACAAATGGCTTCCAAGGTTTACCGGCGTGGAAATGGATTTGAGGGCTAGTAAATCGTTAGCCTTGGGCTATGTCGAGCAGAGGGTTATTCTAAAAGATATTGGAAAGATGGGAAGAAATGGTACCAGTCGGCTTTCGTCGTGCCACATGGACAAGCCGAGTTTATCTGGTAAATCTCGAAGATAGTCCTTCGACAGCTTACAGTCCATGGGACCATTGCACTTTCAAATAGCAGAATCGAATTTCTCAAAACTTTCAATTGTTTTTCATTGGTTGAGTGATGGCATTGACCCTCATTGAAAGCAACTCTTGGAAACAAACAAGTTACGGATTTGGAGACCTATGCAGGCCTCTACTGGGAAGGGAGATGTATTTGCCCTTCTTTGGATTCTTTCTGTCCTTTGATTTCTTATGAAACGTGGATCAAACAATGAGCAGAAGGCAAGGAGTATATGGCCATAGAAAGATCCACGGTCGACTTCGACCACCTGTTATATCGCGATAGGGAAAGCCCTCGATATTTCATGGGTGTTCCTTCGGGCGTTCCGGTGGGAGCCTTCCATTCTGCCATTCCTTCTTATCACGAGTTTACTTGGCTCCTCCGCCAATTAAGGCTGCGTATGTAACCATTTTGATTTTGTGGTTATATTCCTTAAAACAAAAAAAGATCAGAATCCTATTTGGTAACATAAACGATTTTAATTCTGATCCTTTTCTCGAGAGCAGCTTTGGAATAAAAACAAGAACAAAAAACAAAAATTGATTCTGAAAAAATCTTTTAAGAATCACAAAACAGAATAAAGACTACATATCTTATTTTTCTCTTTTAGTTCTCTCGTCACTTTTTTCTCGAACTAAAACAAAACAAGCTCTCATTTTTTTAAAAAAACTAAATATGATAAAATAACAAAATAATAAAAATTCTAAAAATTCTAAAAAAATAAGAAAAATTTGAGAAAATCCCTAAGAATAGAAGAGGTTTAGATTAGGCTAATTTGACCTTTTTTTTAAATAAATTTGAATCTAGATTCCCTAGATTTCATAGATTTTATTCTTTTTTAGGAAATTCATAAACACCTTTGAAATTAAACTTGAGCCACATTCTCTAAGCCCGTAACGCTTTGTTTGGATTTTATAATGTGATTTCTCAATGCCATGATCCTTAATTGTGCACTTGATTTTATTGGTTATGATTTACCTAAATTCATATACTTTAGACTTAGTCTAATTTTAGAAAATTTTGGAAAAAGACCAAAATAACGAACGTGAACACTTAGCAAAGTCTCATTCTTAAGTTTTGGATGAATTAAGATTGAGATTTGATTTTTTAGAACAAAAAACGCATACCAATGCAGGGCAGTGAGTGCATTTTCATTCTAGAAATGAGAGTATCACTCATGTCGATTGTTCACTCACTCAAAAGAGCGGGATGAAAAATAAATGGCGAAAATAACTTGTGATGATTTTTAATATATATATTTTTTACAATATGTTATATAAGAAAATTAATATGAATTAATTCATAATGTAGGATGAAATTTCACAAAGTAACTACGTAATTATTTGGCTTAAATGACAAAAATTAAAAAGAAAAATTGTTGCCGAAATAAAAATTATGTGCAATTACCAAACACGTTTCTGTTCTATGCAGTTACCAAACGCGTTCTCATTCTCTAAAAATATCCAGGGAATGGAATCAGAAAAAGTCATTTTAATTAAAATCACTTTTTAGAACCAGAATGGTTACCATATGCAACTTAAATGATTTCAAAGAAAGAAGGAAATAACCAACACAACAAGAAAATAGATAGTTTAGTGAATTAAAAGGGAATGGCAAGCGAGGACGAAAATTAAGTGATATAAGTGGCATTAATGGTTGGATCCGCTGTACCCCAATCATTCAAGCCACATACTCTGGAATCGACCGCTAAAGACCAAATCGAAGCCACTGTGGACTGAACTGATCTAAATGGTTGGCATCAGAGTCCTGACTTGGGTTCATAGTGTATGCCTGAGCAGTTGGAAACTACTCTAATGATTGACGTTGACATCAACAGTGTAAAAGTGAGGGGAAGCGCAACGAAAGGAGAACAAATAAGCCGCGCGACTTTAAGCAATGAACATTACAGACTTGAAGTGGCAGCATGCGTCCAGCTTCCAAATATCCATGCCACAGACAAACATATGGTCTCATTTATTAGTGAAGACCATGAGTGATGCAATTGTGACACTTGCAGCCTCTACGGAATAACTGCCATGTAGCATCTCTAACATATGATCAGAGCAAGAATTTGAATCCCAAAACATTAGCCAAAGAGCAGCTTCCAATGTTCTGTGAGGGAAACGATGTTCGACCATTTACAAAGAAAGGGCAACCTATGAACCATGGATTCACCGGAACAGATCACCCAAATACCTGAGTTTTTCCACGAAGTTGGTTATCAATAACTCCTTGCCAAAAAAATAGTCCAGACAATTCTCAATGCAGATGCAGCAATCCTCATCTTATCGGACACTCAAGCAGAAGCCAGTACTGATCTTAGAAAGCCACTATATTCAGCCTCACAGCTTTTGCTTCCCTATATTCAAGCTTTCTCCTGCAAGAAAGCAGAGGTAACATAAGATTTCTTTCTGGTAGCAGCCTCTAAGTCTTAGATGACTGAAGCAGAAATTCAAAATTTCTGCATGAAGGAGGCGGAGGAAACACAATTAATTCGAAAGTAATCCATTTTCACTTTCACTGAATATTCTACATCAACAGTATTGCCATCCCAAGTTCTTTTGATCCACAAATTCCTCAGGCTCAGAACCAAGAGTTTTATAGAGCCTGTAAATCTTAGCTCATAGCTCTCTCATGTGTCGTACACTTGGTTGTTATAACTATATTCATTTGGAATCTAATCCTTCTTTATTCAGCTTCTAACTGAGTTGAAGTTGAACCAAGAATCCAGAATTTGGTAGTGACCACAAATGTCAGCCAATGTAAAGATCGAGGCCAATACAAATTCAAGTGTAAAATGGTCCAAAGTGAAATTTTGTTTTGGATTAGGCGAGACTTCTGTCTATGGTTTGCCTTGGTTTTGATCTAAGCAGTCCCAAGTTGAAACTTCTGGTTCCCTCAGGACTCAAGAGATATGCTGCACCGACAATGTTCATTCAACCGCTAATAGATTTTTGTTAATTGCACCTCACTACTGCTTAAGAAAAGGGAAGTTTTGCACAGCCCACTTCATAAACCTATGTGAAGCCAACAATAAGCAGTTCAAAAATCCAACAGCACTGGCTGTTACTAAGGCTTTTACAGCGAAACAGAAATCTGCATGAAAACTGTGTACAGCACTCAACAATGTCAAGCCACTTAAAGGATCTCCCCAGCCTCCTCCCTCCTTCCCTCTCGTACAACAAACTGAATAAACGGCAGTGACATTACTCAGATGTTATTAACAAGCAAACCAGACGGAAATTATCAATGTCAGCAAAACCAGCCCAGACTCATCCCGAGCAACAACATAAACTAAATAACCCTTATTAATTCCCTAAAGTCTCCGTTGCATTATTTCTCATACTTCTCCGTCAAGAAGTTATTGCATCCGTACCTTTCCCTTACAAGTTTCTAACATGTAAATTCCTAGCCATAGGAGGAAAAACCCCATCCGACAAAGAAAAGCTTATGACTCGAAATCAAGGAAGGTCCTCCTTGTCCTTGATTGGGTTACCATGTAGTCAGGAC
>JAGVVM010014230.1:0-10121 GCA_019149425.1 Psidium friedrichsthalianum
TTTCTGGATAGTAAGTATTTTTTTTTTTTTACTTTTTCAAGTGGCTACAAAATTACTTTGTGGCTCCAAAATTACTTCTGAAGTAGAAAAATAAAGTTGTGCGCTAAAAGAATTTTTGCCTCAAAAATTACACAATTAAATGGATTTCTGTTCAGAAGTGTTGTTATCTATGTAGCACGGACACGGTTAATAGGCCTTCATATTAGTGTCCAACACGTGTCGAAGGACACGGACAAGCATTCGACACGTGGTCTACATGTGTCCGCAATCCGACACGTAGTTAATGCTCGGACGCTTTCTAGACACACGTGTCAAAAGGACTTTTCATTGAAAATATTAACTTAAGCTGCTCTTCAACTCAGCCAAGAACGGCCCAAAGAAGCTAGCCCATTTGCGTCTCATATGTGGCATTTTATAAAGCCATCAAACTTATCATCTCACTTGGCTCTAATGTGGGATTTCTTTGTCCAACTTGAAGGGTTGTTGTTCTCATTTGTAGCCTCTTACAGAGACTTTCTCTTTGTCTCTTTCACTTGCCCACCGATGTGGGACTCCAAAATCTACTCTTTCTCTTTGTATTTGCTGCTTGTTAGTTTTGAGTGTAGCAACTCTTTCCAAGAGAAAATGCAGCCGACCAACTTGTAGAGATCATCAAGGTGAATCCTCATTACCTGGTTTGATTTTTTTCTCCATCACGTGTTCTAAGGGTTTAATCAAGGACCTTTTGTATCAAATTAATTTGATTGAAATATCTGTAAAGATAATAATTTTTCATGTATCTATAAAAATATATATTTAATATACAACATGTTTCAATGTGTCGGAATTTTTAATTTTTAGGAAATAATGTGTCGGTGTGTCATGTCGTGTCGTTTCACGTGTCGGTGTCGGTGCTACTTAGGATGTTATATGCGCCCTAAGTTTGTAAACCCGATCCACGTTCAGGCCCTTTTATACCGGTGGTAGGCTTATTAGTTTGAAAATCCGGTCCACGTGCAGGCCCATTTACACCGGTCGCGGCGTGATCGACACGGAGTCTCCACGTCGCACGTGCCGCGGGACGACGGAAGCAAAGACATTCACCGACTCTCTGTAGCCACCCATTATCCCGAACAAACAACGGCAAACATTCGTCCACGTGGCCTCCCTGACTACCGTCGATATTTTCCACCTTTGATCCTGCCCGTTCATCGGCTGAGCAGCTTTATATGAGAATGTGGACCTCGCCCCTGCCAGGAATCATTCGTCCCCTGTGCCATTGCCTGATTGCTGCCTTTGCTGCTCCTCTGATTCCATTTGATCTCTTCCCCCCTCTCTCTCTCGATGCCGATTTCGCCATCTGAAGCGCGTGGATCGCTTAGCGATCTTCGGTCCCATGGCGGTTTTGGCAGCTCGAAGCAGCTGGTTGGGAAGATCGAGGCCAATCGGCCTCGCTGAGGTGAGGTTTTAGCTCTTCCTCTTTAGGCTGTCTTGTCAGATTACGTTATTCTCTCTCTACTGTCTGTGTTCTCCTACGATTTGAGGCTCAGGTTGGTGTAGTCGCTGTCTGGTTCAGGTATGTTGGTTGCGGAATTTGCGTTCGGATGAGTTTAGCTCGATCAAGTCGTTTCCGCAGCGGGTCTCGCTTCTCGATGGCGCTGTTCCCGCCGGAACAATCTCCTGCGAGGTTGTTTCATGAATTCATGATGTCATCGTAGCTATCACGACTGGAGTTTCTCGAGGCCGTGCCCAATGAAAAAGGAGTGTGTGGCGAGGTCAGCCGGGGATTTGCTGAGCATCAATAGGTTCATGAGAGCTGAAGTGTACTACTTGTCCGTGTCATGACGCGGAATCGTTGGTGAATTTGTGCCAATGTTTGTTAAGTTGAGGATGTATGAGAGAGGTCGGGACGAGAGCTCCCTCTTATTTTACAGGGGGGGGGACTGAGTCTCTGATTGTTCTTTTGTCATCCAGGCCTTTGCCATGACGGGTGCGCTCGCATGGCGGGTCAAAAAGTCAATAAAAGTTCACTTTTGGGGGTTTTGGAGGGGAGATCGCACGGGGTTTGCCCGGGTTCTCCTCTCTCCTGCGCTGTTTTCTTTTCTTTTCTTTTTTTCCTGTGCGTTCGCTGAGCCTGATTTGCCCTTCTTCACTATCCTTCGGCTATGGTCGCAAAATTGCATTGGAAGACTCTGAAACTTCATCGGCAGGCGATTGTTTATCCTCAATTCCACACCGCGGAAGCTGATGCTCTAATTCGAGGTACTGATGCCATCTTAATTCAAATTTGAATTATTCAATTCAAATAGAGAATTAGCATATGCAAGCTTGAGAACTGGTAATGCCTCTATTCTTGTAAGATGATGATGCATACTAGTTAACAGTATAACGGTTGCGTTTTACTGTCTTTGGAGATACTATGAGAAATGATCTAGGGTTTTCAAGAAGAGTTGGCACAATTGGAAATAGGCCAGACAACTATAAGAGCTACCTCCATGTTCTGATTAACAAAAGGTCAAACGTATGTGCTCACTATAATGCACTTGTATGTTCGCCGATGGTTTAGTGAGGTTCATGAACTGCCCCTTTACCTCTAGTTAGGTCAACTGCCTATTTTACTTTTGCTTTAATTAAATGAATAGTGAAGTTTCCTCAGTAGCGCTCTTGGTCATCATACCAGAACTGTCATAATTATTCTGATTTTACAAGAAAAAAGAGCAACTAACAGTTGATATATCAATAGTATCATGAATTTGTCGTTTTTTATGTATACCTCTACTGAATTCATTATTATGTTGATAACATGGCGGCAAGCAAATAGGATTGACAACGTATATATTAAGTATTGGTAAGTGCTATCTGATTTTTGCCCCTTGATGCTTTGGTTTCTGTGCTGACCTTGCATATCCTCCGAGGATACATCAAATTAAAATATCGCCCTACCTTTCTGAAACTAGTTTTTCCACTTGTGTGTCTTATTATTGTCAGCAAGTGCATTGTTAATTGGTGGGCGGACTGTACCTTAGATCGAGCAACACCAATTTTTGTTTCATGTTTTGAGTAACTCCTGGTGAAATTCTGTACGTTGGGCCAGTGCATGAAGAGTATGTTTGTTTGGCAGTCATGTAATCATCTATAGCAGATGTACTGGTTTCTCTATGGGTTATTGTCTTGGTTTCCTTGCAAGTTGCCAATGCACCAGAGCTTCGAAAGCAAATTGGTTACCGGGCAATGGATATTAGCGATCTCCTTGAAGTGGGGAAACGGACAGCTTGATTCTTCATGTTGCTGATTAGAAGAATGAGGAAGTGGAAGTACCCCCTGCTGCTGCTGGCTGGCTGGCAGTGTGATCAACATTATGGTGGCAAACACTGATGCTGAATTATTACTTGCCGCCGGATGACTCACACTATGTTCAACTTTATGCTGGAAGACTTATTGGTTTTTTATGACTTATAATGTGTTTACTTCTAGTGTATGTTTGAAACGGCCATGGTACTTTTCTATGATCTGATATGCAAATTAATCACTTGACTGGAGGCTTTCCAAGTATAAACAATCTGCTCCCGTTATGCTCTTTACTTCAGTTAAGGATTTGTCTTCTATTTGATGTAGTTTGTCATCTGAAGTGAACTGTTTTTATGAGACATGGCCTGTTCTCGCCAGAGTTAGTCGTTAATGATTTTCTTTTTCAGATGGATAAATCCTTGGAAACTTCTTTCATAATGTTTTTCCCTTTTTGATTGTTCATTCTATATGAATTTGCAATGTCAATTTGATTAGTGGAAGACTTCATCATTTGGCACACTGTTGATGCTTTAATTGCTATGTGCTTTGATGTACTAAGGTACTCGTGTTGACGGCATTGCTGCATCATGGTCAAGTAATTTGAGGAAGAGGCAGAATGATGAACTCAGATTCCTTAACATGGATCTCTTGCCTATTTCTTACTGGGCAGTGAAATTGAATTGGGTAGACACCTCTGTGCTTGTCAATGCAGAATGATAAACTCAGATTCCTTAACATGGATCTCTTGCCTATTTCTTACTGGGCAGTGAAATTGAATATGGGTAGACCACCTCTGTGCTTGTCAATGCAGCATCTTAGCTATTTTGGCACTGCAGTTGATTGCCAAATTCGAGAAGTTTAAAGGAATCTCCTGAAGCTGAGGGCATGTTTGGTGTAAGATGGTCCTCTTTTCTGCTTCATCTCTATTTGAAAATGATTTCACTAATTATCATTCCAAAAATCAATGATAAATTGTGGACATGCATCGTAATTCAATGCTGGACACATCACATAGGAACATGCTTTGGAAATAGATCTTTGTGCTAGTTTTTTTTTTACACCAATTAAAGACGTTTCAAAATATAAGGGAAAACTAAACATGCCGTCTGTTTTCATTCTCACTAATGATGAAATACGAGAACAATTTCACAAACTGAATGGTCTTTTGGTTTGTTTTGTTAAATGAAGTACACAAATTCTGGTCTCACTTGACCACGTCATTGTCTCCTCACGGATATGAATTATCATCATTGTTGTTATCTTGGTTGGGAGCCCTCTGTAATTTTGGAAGGGGTTTGACTTTTGAGTGATGAAGATTGACTTAGGATGTTCCAGCAGCGAAGCCACGGGCAGCATTGTGATGAAGCACCTGGTTTTTGTCCATTGGTTGTGGTCATTTGATGTTTTCGGATGTGCATTATTCGGTTCATAAAGCTATAGATACCTTAATTTTAGATCAAGTCCTTTTTTGTACTTGCCAAGAGAAAGATGCCTATGACTTGGTCATGTCAATTTGAGTCTTTTGATGAGTAATGCAAGTGGTACAGCGTCATTATGATCCAGGCTTGTCTTGAGCAGGTTGTCACTCTGCACGTTGCTGGAGCGAAGGGCATAAGCCGGGACTGTAGTGATAAATTCATGTCTGCTGTTTGGTTGAAGTGATTCCAAGATATTGGAGCTGCTTGGTGTGTCGGTTATGCCTAGTTGCTGTGCACCCTAATGCCATACGAAACAACTCCCCCCATTCTTGTGAGTGATCTTGGAAACAACTGATCTGTTTTTTGTGTGCGTCTCCCCGTGACTTCTATGCACGATTCAGCTTTTCTGTTGTATTTGCCAATGACTTTACACTAACGCTTTGCTTTTTGGAGTTGCAAATTAGCTCTACTTACTTTTTCACTTGGGAATCAGACTTCTATAAATCTATTTACATTTTAGCTTTTTACTTTCTTTTTGTTTCCACTATTTAGTAGGTAAAACTTGACCTCAGCGTAATGTAGATTGGCTCAATTTTTCCCTCTTTTTACAAGACAGATATTGTCATGTAAAGTAGCTAGAACTTTTTCATAATACAGAAAATTCTAGTGTGGCTTACGGCTTAACAAAGAACGTCTTGTGCTAGACCCACCTAGTCTCATCTGTTGATGCTTTTTCCTGGTTAGAAGGCTTCAATGCGGAAATATGTTTTCAATAAGATCGTGAATTTGAATGTGCCGGCTACTTTAACAATTCCATCTAGTCGAAATTGTGCATTGCATGCTATTTTGTTGGTTTTTTTTTTGGATAAACTATTTTGTCTTTAATAAACTTTAATTTGGGGAATATCTTTCCCAGGTTGTACCTTTTGTAGTTAATTTTTTATATTGAGAATAATGTTTGCGTCCATGAATACCAGTGTGTGCGCATTTTCTCTTTCGGATAAACACCACCGGATCGCTGATTCTGCATGGTATTGGAAAACTGCAAATGTTGGGTAGAATTATTTTCTACTTTTCGGAGCACAGATTACTTTAGTTAATTTTTTTCTGGGTCTTTTTTACTAGTATTTCTTTTTAGCTTTTGCCTTCACTTTTTAGTGACTTTGAAATTTAATATACCTGCTTGGGAGAAAAAGTTCAAAATTTTCCGGCAAGTTCTTTGATCGACAGAAATGGTGAAGCAGGTAATATAGACTTTGTAGAGAAGGATTAATGACTATTTGCTATCAAATTTTACTCCAGTTGTGAGCTTGCAGCTGGGATAGAATCTAGTGTCTATGCGTTGAAGATTTGAATAAGAGCGAGCTATTTTAGGTCTCTAAACCTATTTGTTAGAATAGGTTTGTTATTTTTTGGAACCTAGAAATTGCCTCGAATACTCTTGGACCTATCTTGTCACAAGCTCTAAGGTGCTCATGAACATTTCAATTTTAACTTTTTTTTTTTTGCATATTTACTTAAGCAAAATGAGAGTGAGCGCAACCATAAAAATGAAAGTATCTTCTCTTTCACTAGCGGAAATTCCTAAAAGATGAACATGCAAGATAAAATAAACAATCAATAAAAATGAATAATGTTGGCAAAAAGCTTTCTAAAGTTCATATCATGGAACTTCTTACTTTCAAATTTTGGCCATTAATAGATTGAAGTTCATATAAATTCCTATAATAGAAACTTTGGTCTTATAATAGAACTTCATGCCAACGTTTCATTAAACATGCAAAATAAAACAAGCAATAAAAAGTTCAAAACATGTGACATAAAAATATATATTATAGAATTTTAGTCCTCAATCATCCATGAAAAATTGCTCCAAATTCTAATCATATAAAATCAAACAAAATGACATAGTTAATTATTTATTAATAATGAAATTAAAATTAAAATTAACTAAACTAAAACAATATTTAACAAGCATCACTAAGTATAGTAATATCACTTCAACTCTTAAGCTCTATTTATCAATGATAATCTCCTCGTTAAGAAAATCTATATTCAAAAAGGAGAGATTAAATAAAACATTCATTCAAAAGATATACAAAGGAATTACAATATATAAACATATCAATATCAAGTATCGAACTCAAAACTTTTTTGCATTCTCAATGCACTCTTAAACATTTATTGGCATAAGAACGACTCTTAATCAATTTTAAGTGCAAATAAAAGCTTTCACAACTTTAGGAGTCAAAGTTTAACTTCAAAAGCCATCAAGCACACAACGTGATGCACTAAAGTCGACTCTGAAGCAACAATAATTACAGGAATAGATAAAATATCTTGAGCCATCAAAGATAGGACTTTATTTTTTTAGCCAATAGTCTTCCATGTCATCAAAAGGTTAAGATCAAGAGCATCTCCATCTTCATCTTCAAGATATTGATTAAGCTTTGATTTGTTGTCATTGTACACTTTTTTCTTTGAGAGCATAGAAGTTTTTAGCCAAGCTTGGATGTCACACTTTATGTTACCTTCATTACCATGGCATTGGAACTAGTACTACACACTTGGACTTTGATCACTACAATTTTTTTTACTTGAAGCAAGAGATTACTCATAAAATTTATACAAATGCGCTACTGTGTTCACCTTAACATACATGTAATTTATTTTCGGTTCATCATCATAACGTAAACTTACAAAATGCAACTTTTTTGCAAGACAACCGCAATCAACATCATACTTACCTTATCTAAATTCTCATACTATTTGTTAAATTTCTTTTTCATTTTTGTACCCATAACTTCAAGTGTAGGATTCAACAAATTTGCTGTGTCTTTCAAATATTTATACAAAAGAGCTATCACTTCAAATAATCATTTGAAGTAACACATGACCTCTTCGACGTCTATTTGGTGGCTTCATAGAAATGTTCTAGAAACTCGAAAAGAATACTATTTTTCCAAATCATGATCTTTAGGAAGATCATAATTAAGCTCATGTGTGAAAGACAAATCCTTTTTGTCCTTTTATGGTGGTATGTTTAACATGAGGTAAGTGAAGTTTTATCTGGTGGTGACGTTAAGAGAAACTAAACCCTTGTAAGTGATCTTTTCACTTTCAATATAAGATTGAAATGTTTTGACTACCATGGGGGAACTCTTTACATATTTAATTATGTATTGGATATGTGCGATAGATGCATTTATCGTAGTTGATTTATCTCTGACAATCAAGTTTAATATATGAAGAGTGCACCTCATGTGTAAAACATCATCATCTAAGGTCAATAACTATTATCTTGAAAGTTTATCGTTTAAATAATTAATTGCGACATCATTCGAACTAGCATTGTCTATGGTGATTGTTAACTTTTTTTTTTTTCTATTCCCCTCTCGTAGGTATTTTTTTTTTATCATTTTGTCAATCTCTCTACTCAGATGATTATACATCACCACAAATTGATGATTATTTTATGCAACTTTAAATTTTCATCAACAAAATGTGTAGTGAGAAATAAAAAATGGAGTTCCATTCAAAACCTCAATTACTAATGTCTCAATGCCCATTTTATTGATAAAAAATTAAAAATTGCATAAAATAATCATCAATTTGTGGTGATATATAATCATTCGGGTAGGGAGATTGGGAAAATGATGAAGAAATATATTTACGAGTGAGGAATGGAAAAAAGATGTCAACAATCACTACAGATGATGATAGTTTGGATGATGTTGCAATTGATTATTTGAAGGATAAACTTTCAAGAGCATGGTTACTGATCTTAGATGGTAATGTTTTACACATGAGGTGCATTGCTCGTATGTTAAACTTGATTGTGAGAGATGGTTCGACGATGGTAGGTGCATCTATTGCACATGTCTAAAATATGATTAAGTATGTGAAGAGTTCTCTTATGGGAGCCGAAATATTTTAATTTTTGCATTGAGAGTGAAAATATCACTCACAAGAGTTCGGTTTCTCTTAACGTCACTACTAGATAGAATTACACTTACCTCGTGTTACTGCCATAAAATTCAAAAAGCCTTTGAAAGGATGGAAGAAGAGGATTTATCTTACATAGATAAGCTTAACAATGATCTTCCTAAAGATGATGATTGGAATAATAACATTATTCTTTTTGAATTTCTATAATAGTTCTATAAAGCCACCAAACGGATATCGGGGAATTCATATGTTACTTCAAATAGCTATTTTGAGGGAATAGCTCCTTTGTATAATATTTGAAAGATGCGGTGAATTATTTGGATCCTAAGCTTGAAGTTATGTGTATGGAAATGAAATAGAAAGCTAACAAATATTATGGGAGTTTAGATAAGATGATTACACTAGACTGATTGTTGTTGGGTTGGATCTTGCAAAAAAGTTGCAATTTATGATTTTATGTCATGAAAATTTTATGATGATGAATCGAAAATAAATGAGATGTATGATAAGGTGAAGAACATATTAGAGCATTTTTATGAATGAAATGAGCAATCTCTTGCTTCATGTAATCAAAATTGGTGGAAAACCTTTATGTTATCATAGGGGAAAAAAAAAGTGTACAATGACGACAAAATATGAAGATGCTCTTTATCTTGACCTTTATGTGGTAGAAGACTATTGGCTCAAAATATGAAATCCTATCTTTGATGGTTCGGGATGTTTTGTCAATTTTCATAAATATTGTTGCTTTAGAGTTGGCTTTTTATATATTGGTAGTGTGCTTGATGGCTTTCGAAGTTTTTTGACTCCTAAAATTATGGAAGCTTTGTTTTGCACTCAAAATTGGTTAAGAGCCGTTCATATGCCAATTAATGTTGAAGAGTGTATTAAGAATACAAAAAAGTTTTGATTTTGGTAAGTGATATTTATATATTGTAATTTCTTTGTATATCTTTTGAATGAATATTTTATTTAATATCTTCTTCTTTTTAGATAAAGAGTTTACGAGTAGAAGTGGAATTACTATATGTGGTGAGGTTTTTTAATAATTATTTTAGTTTAGTTAATAGTAAGCTTAATTTAAAATTATTATTATTAGATTAATTAGGGAAAATTTCGTTTAAGGGCCCGAAGTACTCTTGTTTTTTTTCAAATAAGGGCTCGAAGTCAATCACGTTTTAATTAAAGGCTCGAAGTGTCCTTTTTATTTCAAAAGAGGGCCTGATCAGGGCATTTTTGTCATTTCCTTTTTTGATTTTTCTTTTCTTTTTTTCCACCTCAAAGAGCACTATTCATAGTCTCCTCAACCGCTGGCCTCGCCCCGGCGAGCAGAGGGGCCCTCTGCTTGCCGGGGCGAGGCCGTCGAGGCTGCCTTCATCGCCTTCGTCTTCTTTGTCATCCCGCCCTTTCTCAGCCTCTCTTCCTAGATCTTCAGACCCCATTCCTTCAAGAAGAGATGGGACTCTCTCAACCTCGTCCTCGTCCTCT
>JAGVVM010014231.1:0-11675 GCA_019149425.1 Psidium friedrichsthalianum
CCGGTTGATTAGAATCTTAAGTAAATTAGTGGAGAACTAAATTACTTCTACACCAGAGATTATGAGTTCAGGGACTTGTTACACTAATTAATTAAAACTAATGCCCTTCCGGTACCTTAATTTCATGGATATCCTAATTTGACAACTCAAGCTTGGTTTACTCCTCAGTCTCTAGTGAGATGTTCTTTTTTTTTTTCACTGTTTAGATGGAATGCATGGATGGTAAGTGTGCATTGATAAGCAAAACGTGAATATGCAAATATGACACGTGAACGTATACATCGAATGCGGACATGCAATTATGAATATGCGAGTATGGATATACAAATATGAATATAAACGTAACGTACATAACAATGCAAACCGTGTACATGCAAATATGGCATACGAACACATACAAATATAGCACGCCGAACTAGACATGCGGATGCGACATACGTACGCGAACATGCGACACGACACATGAATAAATCATCAAATAATAGGCTCGTTTCCCTAGTTTTTGGGGTTTTTCTAAATTTTTTTGGAATTTTTTAAGACAATTTGCCTATAAGGGGCAAAATTGTCATTTTGAAAAGATCGGGAAGGAAAATCATCAAAATAGGATTTGACCAGTCGAAATGGCCGTTTCTAATTTTTGAGATCTTTTTTTTCTTTTGAATTTTTTTTTGATGAATATGCATGAATTAATGACAATACGAAATACGATTACGTATGTGACATGCGAATACGATTATGCGAATACGAAGACGTAACGAACGTGACATGGCGAATTTCGAAGACGTATGAATACGACTGCGTATCACGAAACCAGTCAATAAAGACATGAAACCTTTACACCACCAAATAGGAGGCAGAGCCTACGCGATCTGGGGTTCGGATAAAAAAAGAAAATAAAGAAAATTAATTTACGAATACGTATGCAGCATGGCACAGTATGCATGAGCTTTATACTATATGAAATGCCATGAATGATATTTTTTGTATTTTCGAATTAAATAAGACTGACGATGCAAATATTCTAAATATAAACCCAATATTAAAAGATACGATATAAAAAGCATATATAAGGTAAGTATTAAAATTCCCTAAAGCCTAAAGAGGGAGTGAGCTAACAACTTTCTGTGCAGTGTTACGACTCCAGCAGGTGGCTCAGCCTACCGATTCTGGGTTTGATAATGTAGAAACCAAAACTCATAAAATAGAGTATAAAAGGCAGTAAATAAGAATCTCCCAGCGTGACTCGGCCTACCATTCTGGATTCTGTGGTGTAAAATCAAAACGCATAAAATAAAGTACAGAAAGCAGTAAATAAGAACCTCCAGCGGGTGGCTCGGACCACCAATTATGGGTTTTGATAATACTGAAATTTACTGCAGAAAATAGAATACAAAATTATAATAAAGAACCTCCAGTAGGTGGCTCGGCCCACCATTCTGGGGTTTGATAATACAGAAATTAAATGCAGAAAATAGAATACGAAAGAGTAAATAAAGAACCTTCAGCAGATGGCTCAGCCCAACAAATTCTGGGTTTGATAATACAGAAATCAAAATATAAGAGATGGAATACATGAGATCTTTCTACCACCAAGTACGGGGCAGAGCTACCGCAATCTGAGATTTCGGATCTTTTAAGTGAAAAATACGAATACGATATGTGATATTAAACATATGATAGGACACGGCATAATCGAATTTAAATCAATCCATTTAGGTACAACATTTTCGAAGATTTTAATGGGTATGATCTATTTGACGGATTTGATTGCAAATTCGGATCTCGTATCACATTGTGGATCAAGATTGCGTCTCGAACGATGGTGATGAACTCGTGACTTGTGTTGATCGGTAGAGAAATTGGTGATGGTAACACCTAGTTTTAAAAACTTCCACCATCTTCAAGATTCTCTTTTGAAAAGAATTCTCTCTCTTTTTGGTTTTTTTTTCTCTCTCTAAATTTTCTTCAATCTCCCAAAACCCTCTCAAACATTCAAAATTTTCTCTCCAAAAATCTTCCTCCAAACTTCTTTCTTCTTTCTTTTATAGCTCACTCATCTATCTCTCATTCTAATTTCTCCACTAACTCTTCTTCATCTCCATCTTCCCTTTTTATTCCCATCTTATTTTCTCCATCTATTCTTCTCTATCTCCTCTTCTCCATCTTCCCATTCTCCATCTTTCCTTCTCTATTCTAATTTCTCCACTAACTCTTCTTTTAGTTATTTACAAAATAATCTCAAGTGTTAGGTATTTACACTCTAGTCCTTGAGATTTTAAGTATTTGCAATTCAGTCCTTAGAGAACTATTTCTTTAAGTCCAAATCTCCACACAATTTCGACACACCTCCCTATACTTGGTCGAAATTCACCTCATGTCTAGTTCATTGCTTGTTCAAATTTTAAGCTCATTTTCTTGCCGCTGAAAAATGCAAAATTCAACTAAGGCCCTTTTGCTAAATTGAGTCATTCTGGATACAATTGGGCCAAGATGAAAATTTGGACGATTAGAGAACAATGTCACCAACTCCTAAAAGTGAAAAATGAAAATAAAATGACTCAAATTGATTTTTTTAGGCCCGATTCGAGATTATGCTCGTGAAGGAACACATGACCCCGAATTATATTTTTTGATTTGCGATGGCCAACATGAAAAGGGATTTAAAATAAAAATATTGACTATTTTTGTGTATTTTTTTGGCCTCAAATGTTATTATTCCCGAATTTTCAAGTATTTTTTATTTTTCCAAAATATTAAAAATACGAAAAAATGAAAAATCATTTTTTTTTCAAAATTGATTCTTTAGACTTGACCAAGGCTTCAAAGTTGATTTTGTAATTTTACAATTTTTATGGATTTTTTATTAATTTTTTAAAGAGAAAAGGTGATTAAAAATTAGGTGTAAACAATGCCTTGACCTAGAATTTTCTCTCTCAAGAAAATTTGCTTGCTTTGCTAAGTATTTTGGATTAGCCGGTGCGCATTGTTCCTTGTTAAGGTACGTATAGCAATATTTTATTTTATTTATTTATAATCCAGACCATGCTAAGCACGTAAGGTCACTGAGAGTCACCGTACATACAGCCATGAGTTGGCACTATAACCTTGTTGTATCTAGAGGACTCTTCCTACAAGTATTTTGGGGTAATGTATACTTGAGTAATACAAGCATCCTTGGAGCTTTTCTCTAGAAGCACTTTTCTCTCTTTAAAGCTGCATTCCTTGAACGTGTACGATGCAGCAGCAAAGCTTACTTAACCCAAATAAGGCAAATCGAGGTCAAAATGCCGAATGTTCGACCGTGATCAAACACATAGACACCTAACTATCCAGAGACTCATGAAATGTCCCCCAACCCATGGTGAAATATGACAATATTTTAGCACTTGAATAATCCACAAACGAAACCCCAGTCGGGATATTAATAAGGGCGGATAAAAAAATTTGGAAGACGATTATTTGTTTGGTAAGATTTGATTATGTCGTTATCGAAAGAGGTTTCTTGAAGATTGGGGGGTCGTATAGATTTTGACTACCTGGAGTCAAGAAGAGAGCCGCAAAAATTATCTGGTTATAATGATAAAGAACACATTTTCTTGGCATGGGTTGGAACTTAGAAGTCTATGCATGGGACTCTATAGAGTTCCGTTTCGTCACTCTAGGTTTTAGTTAAATATTCTCTCTTCGATCCATTTTTTGCGAACCCTCTGGAACAACTTTGAAAATTAAAACAGGAGAGGATTAGGGGCGACGCCTAGCGAGAGCCGGTTCGAGCTGGTTTTTAGGGCTAGATGGACCGATTCCCAATTTCACAAATTGGAAACCGATCGTATCCGTTCCTCTTTCGAAGCGAGAATCGATCCACCTCGAAATTTATCGTCCATGGAGAGAAAATATGAAGAGAAACATGTGGATTGCACTGATTTGCGCCATTTTTTTTTTTAAACTCTCCATCTCCTAGTACCGTGGAGAAGATCCAACAACATGCAGACAATGATCGTCGTGTGAACCAAGGAAAATAATGGAGGCCGTGAACGCAGCAGAATCACGGTGCCACAAGACATGGCTAAGGTAGAGAGATTAGGGTTTGCAAGATCAGCCCGCCTTCGTTGACCCAAAGACAAACCTGTTAGGGTCGATCAAAATGTATGGTTTTTCGAACAGTGTTTCTCTTGAATGTTCAAGTTTCCTTTCTGGCAAAAGCCATAATGAACATCTCAAAAGGGGTCGTGTCATTGATTGAAGGATGGTGACTGATTTTTGGCGCCATCGACCGAGGAGGACCATGGGCGGCTTTCAGACATTGGTGTGGCTTGGCTTTTTGCCTGGCCGACGGAAAGCGGAGACCCACGTGCACGCCTTTTTAGGACGACAAAGTATAGTGGTTTTTCACCTTTTTTGCTTTCCTTTACTTAATTTCCTTCCCTTTTGCAATAAGATGGTCCACATGATTAGATACGTGAACTATAGTTAAGTTGGCTAGCAAAAGAGGACTATAGTTTTAAAGTACGCCAATAACTTTTAATCGATCTTGAGTCAAAAAATTCACTTCATGCCGAAAATTTGACGTGCCATAATACTTTGGTGAAAATTTTTGAAAGTTATGACATTTAGGAAAAAAAAAAAAATGACCTTCAAATGAACACCATATGAGTTATAGCATTCAAGTAATCAAAAAAAGTTATCTCCTTAATGAACGCCATACGAAGTTATGACACTTATAGTATTTTTTTTTCATTTCAAATAATTAATTTATTTAACAATACTTTGCTATTTTCTCATGTGCACAAATGTCGGGATATACAAGAGAAAATGAAAAAATTTTTCTCCGGATACGACACGTTAAATGATTGACACATCTCCGTCATCCCACCTTCGCTGTAATCATCGTTAAAATGTTTGTTCCACCGATGGTTTTGTCAATTAAATAACTTAAACTTGACATATGAGCAAGCGTTCACACTATGCTTTCCTCGATCCTGAAGATTCTTACATTCCGGTGCAAGACAGTCGTTTTACCACTTCCAAGTCTGTTAGCGTTGACTTTTTCACGAGGAAAAGGCGAATATCGCCAACGCTAGTTCATTTGAAACCCGATGGTTCTAAATCTGTCAACAAGTCGATATCATGTCTTCAGTTGAAGATAAAAAAAAGAGGGACCAATTTAAGCGCTGATGTATGATAGTTCATTAGATAGATCTTAGAAGCATGCTTCCTAGTCATTTCTGAAATTCGTTCGGGGAGTAACGAATTCTAGCCAATGAAAGGATCTTCTTATTAATTCAGATATAATTCCATTAGTAATTAAAAGAACATAAATTTTTTGGGATCCTGAACGAACGACAGAACTAAAATCAGACCGATTCTCTAATGTCTTTCTGGGATATTCTGGCTATTCACGGAAACACGGAGAATAAATCGAGGATTTCTGAAATTCTACAAGGTCCATTTTTTCTCTTTTTTTTTCTCCGCAAACAAATATTGGAAATTTCCTTATATATATAAATATATATAGCAAGTAAAACTCATCAACGCATCAAACCGTAGATATACGTTGGGATTGAATGCCATAAGCTCTTAGTGCCTGAGCAGATGGAGAGCCGTTTTGGTAAGACTTATTTCGTCACACCACATAAACCGCAAAAACACGCTCGAAATTGATGTCATGAAGTCTCATATATTGAAGCTGTTAGTCTGACAGTCTCATAGTACTGTTAGTTATTTTTGACCACATGATCTCTCAATCAACGAATGTTTTATGCAAAACACGCAATGATAGTTGTAGATTACGTTGAGATTATACTATCCTTGACAATTTTGTCATTGAAGCATTTCCCATCATAAAATCAGCTGTAGACAACCATTTCTTCAGGCACATCGCATTCACCAGCCACTCGGTGTCATTTGGTTTCGGGTCGTGCCGGTATCAAATAGACCCGGCCCATTAACACCTCTATGTTACCTAGAGTTACGTGAACCAATCCTTCGTGCCCACAACGACCCAAAAAAGAAGAAAAGAGAGAGAGACTTCATAGTCATCAGCTGGTGACACAGACTGATGTTGATGCATGAGCATTTAGTCTTTATAAGTACTCTCCTTGTCGCATCTTCTTGTTCACTTGATCCTCTCTCTCTCTCTCTCTCTCTCTTGATTGAAGCTTTGAAGTACGGAGAGAGAATGATGGCCGAGCACAAGGCTATGGCGGATCCCAACTTGAAACGTCGTACCACCCGAGAAATCGCCGGTCGAAGATGTCGAGGCCCCGAAGAAACGCCCGCCACGGAACAAGTACGCCTTTGCCTGCGCAATCCTCGCTTCCATGACTTCCATCTTGCTCGGATACGGTAACCATCTCATCTCTCGACCTTCGGTTCGACTGATCTCGGTTTTTTTATTCTTTTCATATCGACATGCTTGTTTACTGTAATGGATGGTGTGTGCGTGTGTTTCAGACATTGGTGTGATGAGCGGCGCGGCTATATACATCAAGACAGAACTACACCTCAACGACGTGGAGGTCGAAGTCCTCGTCGGTGTCATCAACCTCTACTCCCTCCTCGGCTCGGCCATCGCCGGCAGGACCTCCGACTGGGTGGGCCGCCGCTATACCATGGTCATCGCCGGGGCCATCTTCTTTGTCGGCGCCATCCTCATGGGTTTTGCCACTAACTATGCTTTCCTCATGTTCGGCCGCTTCGTCGCTGGTATCGGCGTCGGGTACGCTTTGATGATTGCGCCCGTCTACACCGCCGAAATCTCGCCGGCGTCGGCTCGTGGCTTCCTTACCTCATTCCCGGAGGTAATTTTGAAGTTCTCAAACATTTACCTTCTTGGTTACTTACAAAATTTTAACAAAGTTTCGATAAGTTGGTCATTTTCTGATTTTCTAATCAGTACTGTTCTTGATTTCCTATTATTATTCCTTTTTTAGGCCAATTGAGCTATAAGAATGTAACGAACAAATGTATAAATTCATGGAAAAAGGATGTAAATTTGAGTGCGATGGCTGATTAGATAGCACATCCTCAAGGAAAAATACAATTATTTGTTTGCACTCTTGCAGGTGTTCATCAACTCGGGGGTGTTACTCGGCTATGTCTCAAATTACGCTTTTTCCAAGCTCCCCACCAACCTTGGATGGCGGTTCATGCTTGGCATCGGAGCTGTACCCTCCGTCCTCCTCGCCGTCGGCGTCCTCGCCATGCCCGAGTCCCCCCGCTGGCTTGTCATGCAGGGCCGTCTTGGAGACGCCAAGCGCGTCCTTCAGCGCACCTCCGACTCCTCCAAGGAGGCCGACCTCCGCCTCGCCGACATCAAGTCTGCCGCCGGCATACCCGACGACTGCAACGACGACATCGTCGTAGTCACCCATCGGAAAAGCCACGGCGAGGGAGTGTGGCGGGAGCTCCTTCTACACCCGACCCCCACTGTCCGCCACGTGCTGATTGCCGCCGTCGGGATCCACTTCTTCCAGCAGGCCTCGGGGATCGACGCAGTCGTGCTATACAGCCCGCGCATATTCGAGAAGGCTGGCGTGAAGTCTTCGGACCACAAGCTACTAGCTACGATCGCCGTCGGGTTTGCAAGACGATCTTCATCCTCGTCTCCACGTTATTCCTCGACCGGGTCGGACGGCGCCCGCTGCTCCTCACCAGCGTGGCGGGGATGATTCTCTCCCTCACGGTCCTCGGATGCGGCCTCACGGTCATCGACCACTCGAGCCAGAAGCTGATGTGGGCCATCGGATTGTGCATCGCGATGACGCTGACCTTCGTGGCATCGTTCTCGATTGGGTTGGGCCCAATCGCCTGGGTTTACACCTCAGAAATATTTCCGCTGAGGTTGCGGGCGCAGGGCGCGAGCATTGGGGTCGCGGTGAACCGGGCCACGAGCGGGCTCATAACGATGACGTTCCTGTCGCTCTCGAAGGGGATCACGATCGGAGGCGCCTTCTTCCTGTACGCGGCGGTGGCAGCCGTCGCTTGGGCGTTCTTCTTCACGGTGCTGCCGGAGACGCGGGGGCGGACCCTGGAAGATATGCAAGTGCTTTTCGGTAGTCTGACAGGGTGGAGGGCCGTGGCGAGGAAGTTGAAGAGGGAAAGGGTCGAGGATGGTAACCGCGACGGAGGAAGAGGTCACGTTCAATTAGCGACCAACGGACATGCGGACCTTAACCAGATATAATAAAACAAAGGTAGCCCTGGAGTCGTACATAGGATCTTTTGCTACTATCTTCTTTTTTTTTGGATTGTCATGAAGTACATTAAAACGTATTAACTTTTCCAATTACGACGGTGATGGAGAAAGAAAAAAAAAAAGGAAATGAAGTGACAACATATTATGTAAATTCCTGTGCGAATATCTTATTATCTTGGTGCAGATAGCATAATTCCTATCGGCGTATCAAAATAATCGAACTATAACCGACATGTGAAAGAGGGTAAAAAATGATATCATTAATCGGATCATCACCGGCAAAAGATGATCTACTTTAATTACCATAGAAGAAGGAAACATATGATCGTGCAACACCAAGCAAATGGTGGAAACCAACTTCATTAGTCGGTTTAGTGTACCGCTCCACTTTTTACACTATCGGGTTCAAATTTTACTGGGAGCACACTTCACAGATAAAATTCCGAAAGCGATGCAGGAGATAGCGCCTTTAAGATCGCCCGAAGAAATGGTAGCAAGGCGTAAGGACGTTGAGGATGACATCTTTGTCCCCGAGCTTGAGTGGCCAATCTCGAATGGGGAGAAGCGACAAGCTAAATGCTTCTTAATTTCTGTGGTCTGTGTTGCGGCCTTTGAAAGGATGGTCCACGACTGAGAGTGATTGGGTTTCCAGTTTGACGTCTCTCGTGAGATCGACCCAGAGAGAGAGAGAGAGAGAGAGCTTCTCAATTCTCATGGTTCTAATAGACTCTTCATCAACCCGCTAACTCTCCCCGACCAATCCAGCTCTAACCCCTTCTTCCATCTATAATAATAATAATAATAATAATAATAATAATAAACTTTTGGGGTCTGAGTTACTTCAATAGTCATGTTAGATCTAGTACACTCGTGTTTGATCGACTAAGCCGAGCCATGCATCCATTTGTCTTTATTCAGGCAACCCTTTTCGTCCTTAAGTTCGAGGGTTTAGCTCATCTCGCCTGTTAAGGGGAAAATTAGAGTAAATCTCACTGATTGATAATCTACGTACGGAATAATGAAGTTTCAACATCTTCTATCAAGCCTAAAAAGGCCAAAGAAAAATTGTCTAAAAAGTCTTAAACCTATTAAACTTTTGTCGATTCGTCACAAGCCTTATAATTGTGCCAATTGAGTCCATTTAACCAATTTTTCCGACTCGGTCATAAGCCTTATAATTGTGCTAACGTAGAACTTTTTTTATTTTTTTCAACTTATTGTTGTCATTTTTTATTTCTATTTTTTTTTTCATTTTTTGTTACTATGGCCGACGACACTAAGCCCTCACCTAGACCATTAGTGAGCACCAGCAACTCTTGCTAGCCACATTAAGAGAAAAAACACAAAAAAAGAAAAGAAAAATACTACAAATTCGCAAAAAAAAATATTAAATTAATATTATTATCCATGTACCACATAGGACGATCAAAGTCCACATCAATTATTTTTTGGCCAAAATTAGTCAAATGAATTTGATTGAAAAAATTAAAAAATTGAAGATTGAATTAAAAAAAGTATAATAAATTAAGATTTTTCATATAATTTCTTCAATGGGCCGAAGTGGGTCATTCTCTTCTCTTTCATGTTCGAAATCAGAGCACGATTCTGACGAAAAAAATGTCAGAGCACGACAGCTTTTGAAACGTGGATTTCAGACCATAAATTGGTCCTCGTAATGTTCCCATCAAGAGGGGAGCGAGTGAATCCACAGTGACAGGAGCCAGGCTGAAGAATGGGATGCACTGCTTCGGAGAAAACAAGAGAGAGCCATCAACTCATGCATTACACATGGTGGGTCCCGCTAAAGTGTGTGATGAATCCACACGTACGATACTTGAATTTCATGGTCCACAAGGAATATCCAGCGGGTCGCCAAAAGATCCATGATCCACGTGAGGAAAGCCCAAGGCTAGCTAATTCTAGGCTGGGTGGAGCAATGTAGCCATTAAAGCCTGTAATGAAGATGCGAGGTTTACCATCTTAACTTAGAAAATTATGCTTTTGTTGCAAGTCGAGTCGTCGCAAATAACGAAGCATGCCCGTGCGAAATTTTGAGGACTACTACTACATAAAGTATGGATGGAGCAGAAATCTTTTTTAGAGAGTTTGGAAAAAAAAATTCGCATTTGATTATAAGATGCCATTATCGTATTTGTTTCATCTCGATACATATAAGCTAAGAGAGTTGGGATTTCTTGTAAATGTTAGTTTGAATGATTATTGGCAAGCTGCCCATCATATCTTTTGGATATGCCGTTACGAAAAAAAAGAAGAGAATTCTCAAAACTAACCAGGCCTACACAACTAGGGACACTATGAGCAATAACAGAATTGGAATTCAAGTCGATAACAAAAAAAAAAATCCATATAAAATTACTCAACTATGGAGGCGGGCCCATGAGCTGCAATGATTTATTGTAAAATAAAATGGGAGGAAGTTGAGTGCACAACCATTTACTAAGAGTTTACATTAGAGAGACTCAGGAGATACATTCTATATCTTAAGAAAAAGAATAAAAAAATATCGAAATTGTTGCCTATATTTTGAAAGTTTGGGTTCTACAGAAGTTGGGTTTGCACTCTCTCTCTACTATGTTAGTAGTTTGAGAAGGATTTTGAGATATAAAGTCCCTTGACCAAATGCAGATAAGATCTTAGTTAAGTTCATCTCTTTAAATCCTTGTAAATAAGAGGTTTTATCTCACATATAGGAAGAGAGGACGAAGAAGAATAAGAAGAAAGAGGAGAGGGTAACTGAAGACTGAGGAGGGAGGAGGAGATGATGCTTCAGATTTCAGACTCTTACTTAGCTTTCTCAACCTTAAAATATGAATTTTAAAAGAGCACGCTTGCTGGAAGAGTGCGCAAGACAAAGATGAAAAAATTCTATTTGCGAAAGGATAAAACCGCCGAAATATTGAGTTTAAATCATTGGAGATCAGGGAATCTATAATTCAAATTATGCTGCGGACTGATAAGATTTTGTCAATGAATAGATTATGGCCATATCTAATTTTATGTTGATTGTGGCGACGGGATGGATTTGCTTTTATCTTAAAAGAGCTCATTTGAAAATGCAAAATAGCATCTTTGGTTTTTTGTTGCTATCACTGCTGAACAACTACAAAATCATTTGGTAAACAAGACTGACGATGATCAAGAAACCAACAAATTAACCCAAAGAAACACTCCATCGAAATAATTTGCGAATAACCCTACATCAACAGCTATTTCTTCATGCATTTGGAAGTTGGAACACTCATGGAATTTCAAGATTAGAAAGAACTGAAAATGTGACGAATCTAACAGAGAGCCAACAATAATAATGGGGCAACATCGACTCTATTATATGGCGAAGTGACTAAAACACATTTATATCATATCCAAAAGCGATGAGAATCGCCGGAAATTATCAAGTTTTGACCCTAAATGAGTTTCAAGATCTAACTATCGGGTGAAAAAACTTCACATTTAACAC
>JAGVVM010014233.1:0-13166 GCA_019149425.1 Psidium friedrichsthalianum
ACTGTTTTTTCCACCAAAGGTTGCTATTTTCCCCTCTATTGATTTGCAAATTAAAATGGGTAATTTAAAAATTACCATTGCATACTTTGGGATGGCCTATAGCACAAATTTAATTAAAATCTCATTCTCCGCCTTTGAGATAAGATTTTCTTTCCAATCTTCAAGCTTTATATTGAATCTCACGTTAATCCAAGAAAACATTTGTTTTTTGGGCACCCCTCAATCAGATGGTATTCCTATGTATTTCCCTATTTTCTCCAATACTGAAACTCTCAAAACAGTCACGATATTTTACTAAAGCTGATATGGGTAGCTTAGCCCCATAAACAAACCAGACTTGTTTAGATTAATCTCTTGGCCAGAAGCATAACAATATTGATTTAGGATTGGAGCCAGATTCTAGGCTTCAACAATCTTGTCATCCAAGAAAAAATAGAGTCATCATCAGCAAAGAGTAAATGAGAAAAAGTTGGATAGCACCTTTTTAGCTTAATACCTCCGATAGTCCCTTCGCTCGTAGCTTTTCTATCAGCATAGACAGGGTATTTGACATCAAAATAAAGAGGTATGGTGAGATGGGGTCTCCCTGATGAATACATCTTGATGGTTTGAAATACAGTAAACGTTCACCATTAAGTTTAACACTTAAGATTGTTGTGGTGACGCATGTCATTCCTTTTTTTTTTTTTTGTATCGAAGGTGTCCGGGCCAGCGTCCGTACGGATCGCGCACCTCGACTAATCCTCCAGGAGGGCTAGTGCAGCATCCCACCGCCACGACCCTCCGCTTAAATCACCGGCACCCAGCGAGGTTCGAACCCAAAACTTCTCGTAAAAGGACCAGAGCGCAAACCAGCTGGGCCACCGATGGGTGGGTGACGCATGTCATTCTTTTGTTAACCCTAAAGAACAAAACCCATATTTAGAAGGTAGGCTCCTTTTCGACAAAAAAAAAAAAAAAAGAAGGTAGGCTTCTAGAAAATCTCATTCCACCCTATCATAAGCTTTTTTCATGTCAAGTTCGAGGACGGCTTGGAATCTTTCCTTCATTTTCCTAGTTCTCATTTGATGTAAAACTTCATGAACCACCAAAATGTTATCTTGGATCTATCTTCCCCCACAAAAGCACTTTGTTCTTCTGCAACAATGTCGGGTAGCTACTATTTGAGCCTATCCGCAAGAATTTTGGAGATGATTTTGTATACAAAGTTGCACAAACTGATTGGCCTGAATTGGTCAAGTCTTTCTAGATTTTTAACTTTGGATATTAGTGTGACGTGGGTTATGTTCAAATCAGGGTGCATAATACCCGTCTCAAAACAGCTTTTGATTTCCTCGAAAACACTCATTTTGATGATGTCCTCGTTCTGTTAAAAGAATATCCCATTCAACCCATCAGTACTTGGGGCTTTTAAAGATCTTATCTCAAAGACAGCCTTTTGAATCTCTCTTAAGGAAACTGGTGCTGACAGTCCTACATTCATCTCATTAGGAATAGTTGGGGGGCACTGCTACAATACCGGGTGGAAGTTTCTAGCTCCCCTGGAGCAATACAAACCCTTAAAAAACTCGGCTGTAATCTCTTTTAGTTGTACTGGATCATTAACCCAAGTTTCCTGGTCCACCAATTTCAACATTGAAATTCTATTTCTCTATCTTCTTTGAAAGATGGCATCGTCCAAGAGACCACATTGGATGAGGACATGGATATTTGCTGCATATTTAACGGTGTTATTTTTCACATTGGCATTTTTTCCATTAGCAATTTTAACGGATACCTTATAGGGACTTACATCTTAAATGTTGAGAAATTTGATTGCAAAAAAAAAAAGATATTCAAATGTGATACTAGGTAAAAGTTCAGGTACTCACGGTATCTTTATCCCTACTAAAAGGTCCAATGTAACATGGTTGCAATGGCAGAGTGCTAAGTTGGGCAACAAAATGCTTGTACAATTTATATGGTGCTAAGTAGGTATTCTCCAATCTCACATTCGAGATTGGGGCGCATGCATGCTCAGACAATAGAGAGATTATGTAAAATAGCGGCAATTACCGTTGATAAATTATTCGAATATGAATTGATTATTTAAAATTAATTGACAAATTTATCAAATAAAAGGTTGATAAATTTGATATAACAATTTGTAAGCTTGTAACTTTGGTAAGCTATCCGGATGAAAAAAAAAGTTGTTACATTAATTAATAATTCCGGAAATGGCCAAACAAACATTAGTAAGTGGCTTGAATAAGAGTTGATGAGTTAAAAATAGTTGGCAGGCTACCATGTATGGTTTCATTTTCGTAATTTTCAAATTGTTCCAAGCTCATCCTTGTGGGATTGTGACCCTTTGTCTTGATGACTTTACACTAATTGGTAATTTCGTATCAGAATTGGTAATTTTAACCCCTTTAATATTTGCAAGTACATATTAGTAATTCACATAAAGAGTGTTTGAATCTGAAACAATCAAATAAAAGGGTGGTGATTTGATATCAGAGTTGATAATTTACTAATAAGATACCAGACAAATAATTTATGCCGGTCGCATGTTTCCCAACCAACGTTGTTTAGGGCCTAAAATTTTCTTAAAATTTCGTTAACATGGAAAAAGTACTTCGACGCTAGAATCGACCCTACAACAACCACGCACGCATCTTCGCAGCTTACATTGGATAAAATAGATATTGTGAAGTTTTCAACATCATGAATCATTTATTCAGAATTCCTAGTAGTCAAACATATTTGAATTGAATTCACTTCTTCTTTTTTGCAAAAATTTGCAACTCTTATAGCATATCCATCTACATTTCGCAAGTAATTTTTTCCGTAATATTTCAATAACTATTTATTTTCAAATGGTCATTGCATTTTTTGGGTAATTTTTCAAAGAGGGTTAATGTCACGAAAAATTCCATAATAATACACTCATGATAAATTTATCATAAACTAATTTTTTAGTCACCAAAAAAATTTCAAACTGGTATAGGCATGGCACATATACCTCCATTAGCTTTTATCAATTTTTACAGTGAAATTACTGAATTAAATAACACATGATAATAACTCAATTGATGTGGCAATTACACGTGAAAATTCATATATATATATATATATATATATATATATATATATATATATATCTAACACGAAAAATCATAAATCATTTTCGCTTTCATTGTTGTCTTCATCTTCACAATTGGGCATCGAAACTCATTCGAGCAAACATTTATTTCTGCTAATCTTCTCGCCTTCATTTTTTTTTCCAAGTTCATTTGGAGAACTCGTCCAAATCATCAAATTAGGATGTCCAATGGCTATTAGAAGTGGTTCCAAGAGCAGCGCAGTCTGAAAAGAAAAACGAAGGTGAGAAGATTACCGAAGATAAAGTGTGCTTGAACGAGTTCCAATGTCCAATCATGAACGCCAAGGCGACGATGAAGGAATGTGCTGGATGAAGCCGAAGACCTAGGACTTTTTGTGCTCCGAGGGAAAAAGAGAGAATGAGCCCTATTTGTTTTTAAATTAGGCTAATTGAAGAAAGAAATTGTCAAAAAAATCATAAACCTATTGCATTTTCGTTAATTCAATCATAAGCTTTTTAATTTACTAACCAATTCAGTTATAATTTTTTTTGTGATAATTTAGTTCTAAACCGTTTGCATTTGTGTCAATTCAGTCTATCTAGCTAACTTGACCAGCCGACGTTGACATGGATGCAGGCTGGTGTTGACATGGATGTCGACGATGTGGACAATTTTTAATGATATTAAAATATCTTTTCAATTTTTTATATGTTTTTCTTTACTCTTTTTTTTTAATCTTTCCTTCTTCCTCCGACCCTAGCCTCATGCCTTGTGCCGATGAGGATAGCACCCGCTGGTGGCCGGCAAAATGACAGTATGTCTACAAGTGGATCGATTTATAGCTCTACTTGTGTCTGAAGATTTTCATGGAGAGTGAATATCTTGTGAGCCACGGATGCTGCTGGTCTTACGTTCTCCTGAGAGCTGAACAAAAAGCAAACGTTGAGCCAGCAAAGTTAAGATTTCGAGCATGTTCTCGGACGACATATTTAGGCTCCATTCAATAAGTAACTTATTAAATACTATAAATAATCTGAATATTATTTTCATAAAAATGATCACCTATGTTACTTACAAAAATAAATTGAATGAATAATATTTTCACCGTCTATACATATTTTATCATCGAAATGAAAATATTTTTTTATCACATTATTATTTTAAAAACGATACTAGCAATTATTTTCGAAAAAATATTTTTCGAATTATCTATTTTTCAAAAAATAAACGAAACCTCGACTTGAGCTGTAATCACTCGGTACATTTGGAAGTGAATATAAGGACTAGCCATGGTATGCGATTGGGCACGGAAGGACCCGCTTGGATGCAAAACAAATGCAAGGCACATTCACAACCCCAACCTTTCAACAGATTAGAGAGCTCCTCAGTCAATTACACTAAGAAACTCGGCCAGAGGCCCATGGTCGCAAATCCACCTCGTTCAAGAAGAGAGAGGGCCAGCTCGCACTCGCGCCATCCCCACAGCCCCCGGGCCAATCTCCCCAGCGTCTCGTGCTTCACTTCTCGAACCCATGCTGGCGCGAAGCTCACGACGAGACCCACCAAGCAAGAGATGTAAGCCTTCCAGGTGACGGGATGGCACCCGAGGGACAAGTTCCCCGCCAACACCCCCGCAAGAAAGTCCATGTGCATCCCAATGATGTGAGATCTCCCGGAATAAGTCCACGGCGCTGCTCTTGCCCTAATGCCGAATGTGAATGCACATGTCGAGTACACGAAATATGCCATTCCATATCCCTCAAACATGCGGGATGCAAAACTTCCCTCACCGTGTTTCTCTTCCCGACTTGTGAGGAGCCAGGTCGGAATGGTCTCCTGGAACAGCTCTTGGGCAAGCGGCGTCTTACCCGCTGAGCACAAGAGGCTAGCACCTAACAAGGCCACGTCCTTTATCCGGGCAGCCGCAAGGGACAAGGATGCCTGACCAGATTTCAAACGGGTGGAACTTGTCTCGGCACATCGGGTGGCTAATTTGGAACCATATTCAACCACTAGCCTTATAATAGTGTCACTTAGGTATTGCTTGTCTTGGATGGACCTACAAGAGCGTACATAAAGAAGTCCCGGAGCTATGGAAGGAGGAACACCAAGGGCTGCAATCTTGTCGCCCAGCAGACCATTTAAGCAAGGTTGATTAGTAATAGACGATTTAAATCATCGGGCGGTCCAAGAAACGATGCGAAGCAACTCCTAATGAGCTGGGCGAGGGCTTCTTTGTTTTGCTGGAAAACACAACGAGAACATGACACAATAATGTAATCATGCCACCGTCGGACCTTTTGCGTCCATAGAGAACCAATTATGGGTATGCTAGGCCCAGGGCAATATGACGCGCAATTCTCCATAGCTGGTCCAGCAACAGCATGGATGTACTCGAGGCTCTTGTCAAGTTTAAAAGTGATGGTTAAACTAACCAGAGCCGCCATCGGAAGTGGAAGCATTGGCACGACACCTACAAAGCAAGCAGTCAGAGTTACTCAAAGGCGTGTACCAACCAACCATTTGATGCAAATGCTCATTACTAGACAGTAGGAAGTTCGAGTACACACGCATAACATGCATTCATACTTGCTTTCATATGTATAAATGAAGACCACCAAAACCACCGAAGGGCCACAAAAAAAACAAGAGAAAAGGTTCAAATCCGAAATAAACAGGATGTTGAGGAGCCCTTATGATAAAATACCTGTCCAGCGTATCTCCAAAACACAAATATGGATTGCTATTTACCTGAGAACTCAATTGGGGGTGGGGAGCACATAGCTACCAACATGCAAATCGAAACACCCCTCTCTCGAGTCGCAAATCAGAAAGTAAAAACTAATCCAGTATGTAACTATTCAACATGAACAAGAAAGTTTCCAGAACCAGAGTAGTTCCTCCTCTCCCCTTACTAACTGATGAATGCATATGACAGCATAAACAGCAAAGCATCTTGTACAATTTTGACAACTGGTAAAACACGATTGCCTACCAGAAGGATACTTGGTGTATTGACGCCTGCAGATGCAAGGATTTCTTTGATCTCATATTCAACTGATTGAATATTTTGTGTTGGACTAGGCCAGTCAATTCCATTCATTGGAACCGGCCCCAAATACCACGAGTGACTTCTGCAGAGAAATAGCTAATAATGGTGGCTAGTGATGCAGGTAGAAAGTCAACAAGGTCCCTTAGACCTGCGAGCGAGAAAGATTTCTTCAGAACTGATTTATTCCATACCCATGTCTTCTACATAAGTTCTCGACTTTAAAGCTAACCTGTGGTCAGGTCCCGGGACGAAAGCCTCCCATAGGCACAGGCACTTAAAATTGCTTCCAGGACAAAAGGAATAGCTTCCAACACTTCCCATGCACAAAGCACAGGTCTCTGATAAGGTTCCTCTCCAGCAGATGTTGGAGACCCACCACGCTGCTGTTTGGTGGTGTCGCTGAAGAATTACCAGATGAAGAGGTACTTCTAGTCATTTTCCAGTATATCATACTAAGAATTTTGTTTGCGACCTGGTGGACAGGACTACCACTACAGACGCCGGAAAGTGGTGAAGCGATACAAATTTTGTTTTGACAATACCAAGCTCGTAATCTCGGGTAGTTATCAATATATACAGGTTCATCTGATGTGGAAGAAGTCTGATTCATACTAGAGTTCACTTCATTCTGAGGAGCAGAATCATGTGACGCAAATGATTTGCGGCTGTTGTGCAAAAGCATAAGATACTCCAATGTTAGCTCAGCTCCAATAGCTCCTCCTTCAATCGCTGGCTTATAGAATTTCCATAGACGGAGAGAAATAGAAATGCAGCAGAGAAAACCATGTAGACTGAGGGCTCCTCGCTGGCTCGAGATTCACAACTTGACAAAGGATTTAGTGAACCATATACCTCACAAAGGGGCATCAAAGCTGCAGCAACTTCAGGAACCTGAATTAATGCAATCAACTAAAGCATCTAGATTTCAAGTTGAAACAGGTGGTTTTCATAATAAAATGAGTCATGAAATAATTAGCAGCAGTGACAACAGATTAAATGGACGACTGACCATGAAACAATGCAACCCTAGTATTCCAAACCCAAAAGTTTAAAAACTGGACTCACACAAGGTACATAAACCAAAGACTAATTCTGCCAAAGCCAGAAACACTTGCATAACTTTAGTAAAAAGGAAAGAAAAACTCTGGATTAGAATTCAATCTTGAAAGAAAAAAAATGATTGCTGAGCTAAGAATATTATCTTTGGCTGACTATGTGAAAACTGTGAAAACTGGTAAACATTGTAAAAAAGAACTTCCTCAACTGGATATTCAACATTGATGATTAAATAAACAAGATGAAAATTTTCTCTGATATAGAAGATCCTTTCAAAATATGAAAAAAAAAAAAACAAAACAAAAAATATACCTTGTAGGACATTCGTTTTGATAATGATGACATCAAAATCAAAAGACATTGAGAATTTAACGAACCAAGTTAATGTGCCACCAGAACAGTATAAACTATTACACCAATTGCTACGACACATTCACTGGAGGCCACTAAAGATCAATTACAAAAATTAGACAACACTAACATTTGTGCTGATATAGATGGCCTCAACATTGCAAAAAATTGACAAACCATAAAGTGACAAAGCCAAATATGACGCAGAGAATTGTTTGAACTATGGTGCCAATTGCTCCGCCATTCACAATATATGTAGGACCATATATATATATTATATATATATATATATATATATATATATATCAGAGTATTGTGCGAAAATAACTCTGCAATCAGAACTATAACTGACCACCCCATGCAAGGAAAGTATATGAACAGTGTCAATTGAGGAAGCTCCAAATAGAAGAGCAGTTAGCATGGGCATGTAATCCACGAAATGAGACTGCAGTCAGAGTATTGTGCGAAAATAACTCTGCAATCAGAACTATAACTTACCACCCCATGCAAGGAAAGTATATGAACAGTATCAATTGAGGAAGCTCCAAATAGAAGAGCAGTTAGCATGGGCATGTAATCCACGAAATGAGACTGCGGTCCATTATGACCTGCAGGCACTGGAGGAGAAAGAAGCTTGACCACAATTTCACCACATGTTCCTGCCAAAGAGAAAAAGAAACATCATATGCTGATAAATTAGCTTTTCATGGAGAGATGCGTCCAGTACAATCAACTTGATTTCTTCCTAAGTTCATAACTAGATACACTGATAAGGTTCTAGACTATGGAATCTGTAACTTGAAAAAGAGGGTGAAATTCAACATGGAGCTAAGTTTCTTGTATGGCTTTTGTTGACATCAGATGTTCGTACTCCATAAGCTCTGGAGAAATGATTAAAGGACAGTGAAAGAAGAAAACTGAAAAAAACAAGATAATGTCGGTGTCAGTAATTCCACAAACATCTCCCTACCACCAAACAAGTAATGCAACAATTTACGGAAGTAACCACCGAAGAAAAACAGAAACCTCAAACATAATTTAGCGAGGTGAGACCTGAATGTTCCATCCACGACTGAGAGATGCACCACATATAATCCTTGCTGCTGCTGATTTCTCCTCGTTTGACCCATCCAACGCAACATAATATAATTTCTCTATCTCTGCAAAACTTGAACAAGCAAAGCAAAAGAGAATTAACCATTGCACACGAGGTGATCTCCTTTCATCAGTTCGTCAATTTATTTCTTCCTTATATAAAAGTCAGGTAAAGTAAATTGCAACATCTTTTCTGATACCTATTAGCTGGAGTTGCAACAAGTGAATTTATTAGAGAGGCAGTCAGTGCACCGCCTTCCATAAAAGCTGACCAAGGAGACATTTCTTTCATTGAGGAGTCAGGGATTGACAATACCGAAGTGGGCACATAATCGGCCCAGAAATATGCGGATGTGTCCATTAGTCTTCTTGCAATGCAAGCTTCCACTATTAAGTGCCTCATATTACCACCTGAAAAGCACTAGAGGTAAGGGCCAAAATCACTTGTTAATATTCTCAAATTAGCTATTAGACAGTGATGTACAGCATTACCGCATTTCACCAAAACATCATGATCCCCTACACCTACGCTATCATTCCCCTTCATTTGTTTAGAAGAAAAATTTGCTGCTTTTGCAGCTGCACTGTTGGCTGCATCTTGGACTAGTTCTGGCGGGTGCAAGAGACCAGAAAATTGTCCCAGCAACTGAAGGGAGGATATAAGCCCATTTCTCCTCAATCCGTGGACTTTCTCATCTATCCTGTGTCCATGCTCTGGATCCGAAAGAATACACGCAGATGGATCACAAGAGGAGGTGGAACTCAAATCGATATCATCCATCAGAACAGCAGCAATTGCCAAGGGGACAATACACAAAAGGATGCAAAGACGGGCCTGCAGACGCGGAATAGGACCTTCAATTGGATCACGTTCCTACAATTATGAAGTAAATTTTGAACTATCAGCTGTACTGCACATTATAAGGGACGTAATTAATGAGATTGACTTAACTCTTTGCACAAGCCGAAGGGCAGAAAGCCAGAGTGCTAAGAATGTTTCCTGCCAACTTGCCCGATTTAAGGCTTGGAGAGAAAATATTGTTTCTGCAATTTGATATAAAGAGTAGATAAATCCTCCTAAGTTTAAAGGATGCTTCACGTCCCTTTATTAGAGAAACTACGAAATGACAAAGCACTAAAAATACAAGCTTCAGAAGAACTCTTTAAGGTCACCTGTAAGTATAGCAGTCGTTGAGGTTAGAGGAAGTTGTCTTGCATCCATTGCACTCTCCATGTAAATATCAAAAGGTGCCCAACACGCAGACAGCGCAGATCCAGAGTCAGAGCAGGGTACACTCTTGATTGATCTGATGTCAAGAAACATCCCAATGAAACTCCTCTTCAAGTCAGATTCAGAAGCCAAAACTTTGTGGATATTGGAAGACAATCTTGCCAGAACCTCCTTTGCAGAAATTAAATTTGGGGACGGTATCTTGCAGGTTTCAAGAAACTGCAGCCTCTGAAGGAGCCCATTGAATTTATCAGGCCTATCAAAGGGTACAAGAAAACCAAAATGTTGTCAACCAGACTGACGTAATCAAATCCCAAAGATTATTAGCTTATGTTTATAACAAGATCATATGAGATCATTAAGCACAGCCACGTCTACAACACCACCAACATACTCACTTGGTCATCCACCATCAGAAATCAATGACCCATGGACATTATCTAATAAAGAATAAGGTGTCTTCATCTGATGCATCAAACAGTACAGAGACCGATATGCCATACATAAAATGGGGGTAGATACGCACTATGCGGCTATAAAAAATGTGATTAGACGAGAACAATGGAACCAAGCACATAGTCGGTAATCTGTATTCCATCAGAAACATTATCTTAAACCACATTCCCATGTAAAGCCATCTTATTGTGTTCTGATCTGGTTATTTAAGATTAAGAAAAATCTAGAAAAATAGGACTTGTTCGCAGTAGTAAAATGATGAACATAAATATGCTACGTTCTACAGGTCATAGTGGAGGACAGTGACACCGAAATAGCAGCTACCAGAGGACACCATCACCAGTCATAGGTGAACAGTTTTGTCTCAAGAAATAGGCTGAAAAGTGGTATGGACTAGAATGGACTAGAAGGCACATATTGTGAATAATGGGCATACTAAGAATTAAATTTTACACTAAAATGTCCAAGACACCTACAAATTTTCAAGGATGTGAAGCTGTTAAGGACATAAAAGAGATAGCTCTCCCTACAGTCAGTTAGAGAACTTGAATGGAGGAAAAGTTAGAGATAGATCAGGAAAAGAATGCACTGCTTACATATTCATGTGAATGAGGCGAAGTAAAGCTAAAGCCTTCCTGCTTCGTGTTAGGTTCTCTAACACCTCCATGGCAATAAGTGAATTCATGTTTCTTATGTATTCACGATGTCCACTTCTCTTGTTATCTTGACTGCTTATATCTACATTCCTTTGGTGGTGCTCCATGCTTCCAAATGAGCCACTCTGTCCGCCCATAGGTGCAATTTGTAGCCCCCAATCATCCATAGTGCTATCTATCAAACTAACTATAGTGCTGAAGAAGAAAATCACTAGTGTATGTCCAAGCTCCCCAATATTGATCCCATAAATTTGGGAGAGCTGAAGATTGGCATCGATAGCTCTTACAATCCTGCACACTTTTATAGGTATTCTGTTAGCATTTTCCATGCACCAGCAAGCACAATAATTAGCACTACATTACAAATTCAAAAACAAAGGGAGCTGGTGACAAGTAGCAAAACAAGGCCAGAAGACAATGATCTTGCTCCACGTGGCACCCTCCAAATTTATTTATTCAGGATGGCTAAAAAGCAAAATTGTTGCATAAAGCACCTCGTACCCATGAATGGAACCAATCCAGGTCAACCTTTGCTTCAAAGTAGAAAGCTATGCCTTTTCTTATGCATCCAATCATTATCCAGTTCCACATTCTCCTTCTAGTCCTTAATATTAAGAAGCAGAAAAAGTAAGGAGACGATGATGAGGGGGAAAAAAAAAAGTCTGCATTTTTGTGAAGGAAACTTCCATAAAGCTCCAAGGAAAATCTAGAAAATGAACAAAAAACCTACATGTAAAGCTATACATAAATACTGAGAGTACTGCATGAAGTAATGTCGTCATGCATTTCATGAACAATAATCCGAAGATTTACTTCAGTTGCATATCCATGCAATGAAGAAACTCAAAGCATAATTATTATCAGCATGCCATGTAAACACTTCAAGTGCATGCTTCCATCTTGATCATCAACAAAGTGTGCCAAAGCCATTTCGACGTCACCAACTTTGAGTGCTGCAAAAAGGGACATTGAAAACCATACTATCCTTTATCTAAACACAAGTGAACTCTTTAAAAGGGGATAAGTATGCCGAGGTTCCACCTTATATAAAGTGTGTAATTTGAGTGCCAAAACTTTCAATTGTTGCAATCAAGACCTAAACATATTTGAAAAAGGAAAAAGTGGACAAGGCAAGGGGTCATCAAATCTTCTGATGTATCCGGCATAATGACCTCTAAATTTCCATACAAAGATCTTTTCCCACCAATTAGACATTTTCCAGCAGAACATGCACTTTTTCAAAGTTCATAAAGTAGTTGCATCAACCTAAACGATTTAGAACTCATTTGCATTCGGTATAAATAATAACACATAGAACTACTCTCACAGATTCAGCAGGCAGGTGCCACCTCATGAGTTAAGTTGATAAATCTAGTATTCCACCTAAGTTAAAAGTTCGAATCAAGAAACTAAACTTACTTATCTCCAGAAGCCTTCGAGGGAACATCTTCAATGGAAAATGTATATCTAGCTAAGGAGTCGAGATAGAGTCTGGTCATGCTTCTGGTTGAGCCTGCCGATGAAGAAGGACCCTTTTGCAAATGTCAGTTAAGGGACAAGAAGCTTTCTGCCAAAAATGCACGAAGGGGAGAGTTTTTCCAAGATCTCTTTACACATTGGCTACGGAATATGACTTAACAATCCATCGAATCATTATCCAAGCAAAGCCTATAGTCAAAAGGCCTAAAGCAGAGTATCAGCACAACTGCTCTTTACTTCTATACACCCTTGAACGACCATTAAACTTCCTCGGAGAATTAAATCACAAAGCAAGAGCAGAAGTTTGAGCATCAGTCCCGGCAATCATTCTTTCCAATCTTCGTTTGATCGTATTATGTGAAATGTTCCTACAAAATCATCAAATCTTTTGCCATTCTTTGTCATGACATTGATCCATCACAGACGCGGTATTGCCTCCCCTGCATCGTTATTTCTCATCACACGCATCGGATTCGAAGTTCCACGCCATTACAACTAATTTTTTTATTAAAAAAAAAAAACCATGACGTTCGCCATTTTCCACGTCTCCTCCTATACTTCTGGTCGTCTTCTCGCAGTTTGTTTAATCGGCGCTCAGTGACGTATCCAATACAATCAATGTTAAGTCAAGGGTGGAGGAGAGGGGGAAGGAGGAGTAAAGGGAGGGAGGAAGGGAAAAGAGGGGGAGGGGGGGGGAGGAGAGG